>PVKB01002459.1:0-279919 GCA_004027205.1 Ctenodactylus gundi
ATATGTTTATTATAAATAGCATCACACCATCACATGCAAAACTCATGTGCTATGGCATCGTTATTTAGTGACAGGGGCAGGCTTCTAAGAACTGATTTCTTTGTACTCCTTTAGACAGGAAGCCAACATAGTCACAGCTAAAAATAAAAGAGGAATAAACAGAAGAAATATATTTTAAATTAATACTCAAATGATTTTGAGATATTCATTTTGAGCTACTGTGAGCATCAGTAATTACACCAAAAATGAGTAAATGTTATAATTATAACTGCAGTAAAAATTATCCAGCAGTTTCTGGAAGAGCTCTGCTCTGCATATTGAGCAGTAGCTTTTCTTAAGGTTGAGAACAACACAGAGAGATCAGAAATAGTTAGTTCACATTGTGGATGTTCCAGTGGCTGAGCCACAAGGCCATGGAAGTAGCTAGAGCCACGAATATTGGCCCCTACTGTTTACATCAGATGTAATAATCATGTCTTAATACATTTCCTGGATTGTACCATGGGGACAAAAACTGCTCCCCATAGTCCTTTAAATTTCTTGATTCAAATCAGTCAGCTAAGAAAGTTTGGGTTAGAATCACTATTCTTCCTTTATTGGCCCCAACACAATTCTAAAGTCATATTAATTGTATTGCCAGTAGTATGATGAGGATAATAAATTCAGATGTATTGTAGTAGTTGGGAGAAAGAAGAATGCATCAGGTCCTTTGACCACCTTTTTGGATTATACTGTATGCAGCTTGAGCCTTCTGAATTCTGAATTTCACTCCACTTTTCTAAACCCAACCCTGATCTCAATGCTGACTGTGGGCAGTCTCTGCACACCCAGTTAAGTCAGACTCCAGTCTTACGTTCTAGGACCTCTGTCATCAGAACCTACAAACACCTAAGAATTTAAAGGAAAGACCCTTAAATGGCATGAATGCCTCCCACCCTTACTTCTAATCAATTCCATCAGAAGCTCATATCTCACACATCGATTACTGTTTTCCTGAAACAACCTACTTCTTTTCTGCAAAACTAAGAGTATATGTAAATATAGCTTGATTCTATAACTTGCCACTTCTTCTCAACTGATTTATTGAGTTCCGGCTTGTCAACTCAACTTAGATTTTATGTTCTTTAGAAAAAGCTGTTTTCTAAGTATGTCTGCAGTCTCCACACTACCTACCATTCTGCATTGTAGATGAATTTGAATATGTATTTATTGAGTGAAAAAGGGGAAATGAGCAATTTAATTACTGGGTCTCAGGACAAGAGTGGATAGGGAGAAATATGGAAATTTGAATGTCTAATAATAAACATTGATGTATTGAGAAAATTTGCTTTTCATACTTTACAATTTTTAGGCTGATTTAATGAAGCATCACTATAAAATTCACTTATTTTCTTTGGGATTTCAATGGAGCTTGTAATCTAGTAGAAAGAAAGAAAATAAGCAAACAAACAAACAAAAAGATTTAAGATTAATTTTTACTACATATATTATGCATATTATATGTCACTAGTTTATTGATGACTCCAAATTATGCAGTAGGATATAAATATGAATATTTCCCCCAACCACTGGTTTCAACACTGCTCTGTCCACTAAATCTCCCTTTCCTGTCCTTTAACGGCATCATGGGCAGAAACCGTTACTTTCCAGTTGATCCACTTTTAAAAGCCCAAGCCAGTTTAAAACTTTAATCTTAATTTACATCCCTTTCCTTCCCTCTCTCCAGCACAATCTTAAAATGCACGTGGCAATTTGTAGAAGAAGCAAGTGTACATTATGGCTCTGATATGTCTCAGCCTATTGCTGCAGAGAACCTTTCAGCAAGAAGATAATCCTTCAGAAGAGGTGCAGCTCAGGTCTAGAGAATGCCACTGTCCCAACTCCCACCTCCATGGGGGAAGTGACTTTAAATTTTATTTATCCAGTAACTTATCCATAATTTGACCAATCATGTCTATGAAATGAATCCTTTGTGGAAAGATTAGATTTGAATTAGAATGGGAGAGCTTCAAAATTAATGAATATATGGAAATACCAAGAGAAACAGTGTAGAGATGTTATGTTTACTCCTTCCCTACTTGTTCTGTGCATGTTCTCCACTTTGTTTATGAGCAACACCCTTTATAGCTGTGCTAGCTAATCATGATTGGCAATTTGACCGAATTAGCAGAAACCTAATGAGGTGATTAGACAGTGAGGTCATGAGGCTCATGAATTGGAAAACCCATCAAAGAGTTCATTGCCAAGCGATGTATCAGAGTTGAGCCTAGCCGAAGGAAGTGAATGAACATCAGGAGGATGGCCTTGGCGACTCTTTCTCATCCGTTGCTCCTTACTTTAGGGATCCACCCTGATCTGTGGTCCTGATCTCCATGAGCTGAGTAGCTTTTCTCTCCTATGCTTTTCTGTTGGGGTGTCTGTGCCTTGAAGCCAGCCAACCACGGACTAAAACTCCTAAAACTGCAAGTCATAATAAAATCCTCCTCCTCTACGTTGTGACAGGCATTTTGTCTCAGTAATGAGAAAGCTGACCTATACGCAAATTGGTGCTCGAAGTGGAGTTATTTCCTTTACCCTACCTGACCGTGTTATTTAGATACTCCAGGAACTGGTTTCTGAAAGGAATTTGTAAAGGTTTGTGGGAGTGATACATTAGAATGTGATGAGCACAGTATGATCAGTGATTCCAGCAGGGCACAAAACCAGTGGTTGGGTAAAAACACAGATAGTAAAGACCATGCTCATAAGATGCCATATGGGTACGCATATTCTACAGAGAATTAGAATAGAGGACATGTACATTGCATCCTGGCAAAGCATTTGTTTACATTTGGCCTATATCCTAAAACTTTAAGTGAAGCTGAGTTTAAAATCCATGGATTGATTTGTCTGGAGTAGGAAATGTCAAAGTATTCCAATGTTCATGCTGTGGTATGGGTATTTAGGAGTGCAATTAGACTGATTTATATTGAGAATTGTGAACAAAAAAAAAATGAGAGAGAAAAAGATTTTTTAAAACTTTCAGTTTGTCCAGAAAAGAAGCATTTGTAAAGTCAAGGTTACAGTAGGTGTCACTTCTGAAGAGTTTGGTACTATTACAAGTAAACTAAATATCTTCACCTGGACAAGATGAAGATTTTTTGAGGGGATCTCAAAAATCACCAAAAGAATGTGAATTTGTTGTGATATGTATGTGCACAAAATTCTCAAGCTCAATGTAACTGTTTTATATTGTGTTTGTACACTAATAAAAACGGGGGGAGAATGGGTCCTAGTAAAACCATAAAATTCTATTTACTCCATAATTTAAAGAGAATTAAATGAAATATTTTCTTAGTTAACTTGTACTTCTATTAAATAAAATGCGAATTGTACAACTTTTAGAAATTAAATTTCTGTTTCTCACTACTTTAAAAAAATCATCAAGATTCTACCAATAGTAGGCTCAGTGGTACAAAAGTGTAAACTCTTTGGTACGATTTCGTTTTGTGAAGAAAGACTATTGCTTACTCAGGAAAGCCTAGGGAAATATTTTCTGGTATTCACTTACCCAAGCACACCAAGATCATGAAATTTGTGAGCCTGACTCTTGCCCTGGTGCAGAAAGATCCAGTTTAGGAGATATTCAGAATGCAAGAGTTGGTGGTCATGGAAGCTTCTACCCAGATTTTTTTAAGGGCTTAGAAATTGAGACAATCTGTGATGTGGTCAAAATGTTTGTCAAGTGCCTCTGAAGTATAATATATTAATCAGTGGAAATTAAGTTGAAGCTGGAGAAAGTTGAGGAATCCAGAAATGCGGAATTCTGCCATGAGAACCCCCAAGCAGTAAGCATAGCTAGACTAGATAGAAAATGGTCATGTGACCTACTACAACTGCGTGGCCCCTAGGAACATGATCACCCAAGCACTTTGGGGATGCCATCACGTCACCATGTGCTAGACTCCCAGACATCAAGTGGTAAGACTTACCATGTGCCCTTTTGCATTTTGATGTTGCTTTGTTTTGGTATTTTTTTAAATTCTCAATTCTTCACTTTTATTAATGGTCCTGTGTTATAGTTTGGATTTAAAATGTTCCCCCAAGTCCTTGTTTTGGAAATCGACCTTGTTGGAAGGAACAAGTCACTGCCAGCCTGACCCGGAAGTGTCTATTCTGACTTAGTTCTTCCTATTCCTCTCTGCTTCCTGCCACATGGCGAAGTTTTGTTCCACCAGGCCATTCTGCCAGGTTATTTTTGCGCGGTGCCAGCCAATCTTGCATCAAATCCCCCAAAAGCATGAGCCAAAATAATTCTCCTTCTTTCAATTGTTGGTATTGAGTATTTTGCCCCAGTGATAGAAAAGCCAATATAGATAATTGGTACCAGGAATTAAGTCTTGCTGTAATTGTACCTGACCCTGAGTTCTAAGCCTTTACATCTAATTCTTTAAGAAGAATTTGGAAAACTTTGTTAATAAAGGCTAGAGAAGCCCTGGAATTCTGTGAGCCATGCTTCATGTGTGATATTGATAAGCGTAGAAAAGATCATATTAGTGTTAGAAATGTAGACCATAAAGGAGAGGCTCAGAAGGTTTCAGCTGGTAACAAGGACAATATTAGCCTTTGGATTAGAGGCTATGCACATTGAACTTTGTCACTCATGTCCTGACACTTTGAGGGAGGCTGAGATTAAAGGTGGCAGAAAAGTTCATTTGAGAGAGAAAGTTTTTAGACAGAAAACTTTCAGAATGTGGCGCAAATACTTCTGGACTCGTTCAGCAAAACTTTACAGCAGGAATCTGCAAGAAAAATCACAGACAAAAGAATGATAAACTTGGTCATAAAGAAGCCCCTGCAAAATGAAAGCAATCTGAAAAGATTATCACTAAAAAGAAATTAATTACTTTACATTATGACAGTAGGAAATGTGGCTTAAAAGCAACTCAGAAATTTCCCACACAATTCTGATTGCACTCTCAAATGTAGAAGAGGGTAAACTTATCTGGAAGACTTTGCTTTAAAAAGAGAGTTCCAGGAATGACTGGCTCAGTATGGTCACCTAAGTAATTGTTTTTCCAGGATTCGTTTCAACATACTCAGTCAACCAGGCCCTCATAAATCACTGTAACCATGATCCAGGTTGGCCTTACTACTGCTCATCCTGGAAACGCCTTGACATCATTCACATGGGGCTGGTCTTCATTCATGCAGAATTTAAGAATTATGAGGTCATGGCCGCTTCAACTCAGATTTCAAAGAGACATCTGTGAGGCCAGAGAGCCTGAACCTGAGAGCGCAAAATGTGAAGCCATGACAGTAAGGCTGCAGGACTAATGGGGAACTCAGGAACGTAAAGGTTTTAGAAATGTGGAAAGTCTGATAAGGAAAATTGCAGACAGTGAGCAGAGTCAGTCCAAGACAGAGGCCACGGAGGCTGCAACCAGCAAAACTATAGGGGCAGGCAGGGCTGCCTAAGTCCATCGGAGTTCTTATCATACCACAACATTTTCTGAGTGCTGGATGTGTTTACTATTCACCCCATCAGTTTCAATCTTGCTTTGGTCCTTTTTTTTCTATCCTTCTATTTATCCCTTTTAGAATGAGAATTTTGACCCTAGGGGATCGTATGTTCAGAGTGTTTAACTGACTTTTGATTTGTACAGGGGCTCATAGCTAAGACTTCATCTTGACTATCAAAGGAGACTTTGGACTTGAATTTTTTTATAGCAAACATGAAAGTGTTCATTATTTGGTAAATGTTAGATATGGAGCAAATACATTTTGTATAATGAGATAGACATTAACCTTTTGGGGAAAGCAGGAAGAATGATATGATTTAATTCTAAAATACACCCCAGAAGCCTAACATTTAGAACTGGGGCCTAATCAGACAAATCAGGACAATGGGTAGTGAAGTTTAAGGGTATATTTTTGCTCATGGTTTACTCCTCTTTGCATTTTGTCCACCAGAATGTGAGAAGGTGCCCTCTAGGAAGGATCATCACCATGTCGTCTGCCTTGTGGCCCAACAACCATGAACTGAATCCTTTGAAAACCAAAAACAAGAGTAAATTCCCGTTCCTTTGCTTTAGTGTTGGGCATTTATCTCAGTGAAGGGAATGATTAATAATATATAATGTTTAACCTGTGCTTACTGTATGCCAAGTGCAGTAAAGATTCTTTGTTTTGTTTTTTTAATTTTACAGCGGTTCAAAGCTTGAAGTTTGAGTATCAGATGAGAATTTATAATTAGACTTTAGAATGAAACTGGGGACGTTGATACTTTGGATGAAGGGTTTAGTGTATTTTTGGTTGTTGATGAAATAGTTTTATCATTTTAGGTGGAATTGTAGTTGTATATAATTGTACTTATTTCGAGATTATAATTTGAGAAGATATAATTGGGTGTCAAGTTAACAAGAGGTGGGCATGTATATGTTAATGTAGAGTGTCAGCTTGACTGAATTAATAGTCTTGGAGAAGTGATTGGACTGTGAGGGCACCAACCTCATTAATCAATTAACTCAGGAAAGTATTCATACTTGAAAGTGATATTAGGAGGTTTAGTCTACTTGGAGGAAGTGAGTCATGAGGGCATGGGCTATATCTGGTCCCTTGCCCCTTCCTCTGGGGCTCTTCCAGTGCTTTCTGCTTCCTGGGTACCACACACAGAACAACTTTCCTCCACTCTGCAGTTTCACCATGATGCCTATGCCTTGGGGCCAGCCAATCATGAGGAGAAACATGGGACCAGGAGCTAAGATAAACTTCCTGTGTGTCAGGTTTTTCTTCCTAGTAACAAAAGGCTTTCCAATGCAATAATATCCCCATAGATGTAGGTGGCATGTTTTTCTGAGCGATGCGAGATTTTCTAGCAAATCACCAAACCCCGTAGATGGAATTTTGCTAGCTGCCAATGGGTAGCGAGTCATAGAGAAGAAGGAAACACTTGGACTCCCAGGTGGTACATTAAGTGAAAATGATGAGAGGCTGTGAACCCTTAACATGTGAAATCCGATGTAAGATCTAGGTATTTGCCATCAGAACCAAATCAATGTTCAAGATACACAGGTGGTATTGGGAGAAACAGGAAGTGCTTGATTGAAAAGATACCCATATATTTGGTCTCAGGTGGTTTTATGAATACAGACGAAAAAATCTTTTAACATCTATTTGTATTTTTCTGTCTTCCTTTCCTGTGAATTTTGCAAAGTTTAAAATTCTTTATAGAAATGTTCTTTGTATGACTGTCGCCATGGAGATGTAATCCAAGATAAAAAGATAGCAGTGGGTACCAATAAGAGAATAGAATGATTCAAAACTTAAACTGCATGAGGTTATTTGTAGAAAGCCCCACCATGCCCTTGGCACTCATCTAAATCCATGAAGGCACCATTCAGCAGATATGCACTGATTGGTAATAAGGACTCTCTCGGTGTTTGTAGAAATTCCTCATGTTCCTGGATGCTTTCACTTTGGAGATCATGGCCCAACAGCCTGCCCAATACCAGACTCGAGTAGCTAATGAAATCCTGAGTTGTCACAGTGAGGCTGTGTTTAAATTCAGTCTTAGCAGTGTTGCCGGAGTTCTACATCTCCCCTTCAGCCTCAGAAAGTCTTGTATTTTGTTGTGTTGTTTTTTAAATATATAATATGGTAACACTTAAGATAGATTTATCAAATGCATCGTTACTTGTACATGTGGAAAAATTGGAAAACCAAGTACCAGTAAACAATGTGATTTTCAATAGTAGAACTAGTCACAGTAAAAATGCAATTTGTAGGGCTCAGCAAAAACTGCTTTAACTAGAAAAAGGACAACTTCTTTTTCTGTTTGTTACTAGCAAAACCCAAGAAACGAAACAAAGTTCATTTGTCCTACTCTTCCTATTTTCTTTCTGGATCTTTCTTGCTTTCACAATATAATTCATGAAAAACCTACCAACGTGAGCAGTAAAACAAAGTATTAGTAGCATGTCAGTTACTTAAATACTGGAATTATCCAAGGATATAAAGTTGATTTTCCTTAACTACAAGAGCAATTAAAAGTGAAAAAAGAAACACCCATATTTTCGAAGTTTTACAAAAGAAGCAAATTTATATGCTAGCTCTACCCTGGAAAATATCCTAACTTGGATGTTAACCACATCGTCTGTGGCGGATTCTGATAGCTGTCTTTCTAATATCATAGTCTATCCTTTTCAAAACTAGGACAGAAAAAAAGAGAGTGAGACACAGGCAGAGGAAGAAATCAGAAATAAAATATAAGAACATTGAGATAACAAAGCACCCTCCTCGAAAACTAAAAGACTGCATTACCCACATAACCTTGCATTTTAGAAGACATGTTTGCAGTCAGCAGAGAATTTCTGAAAGTAATGTGCTTTTCAGATATAGACACTGCCTTCACTCTTTGCATTTTTTCCTTCTTTCTTCCTACTTTGAAAGTGAATATGAAACTGGAGACATAATATCCATCACATGATCAAACCTGGGCCATAGTTTGAAAGAAACCATGCATGGTCAGAAAAACAATTGGCCTGTCTAGAACACTGCGGTCCTGTGTTCCTTCCCAGCCTTAGATTTCCAGTCGCTAGACTCAGTTCTGCCCAGAACAGATGGACATATCTAACCCAGGAGGTGAGCACTGAACACATAGGCCATCACGGAGAAATCAGTGGTTCGATTATACGTTGAAGACCACATTCTCCATTTAAAATAATTAGATAATTTAGCTCTGACACCAACACAGACTGAGTTCTATCTTGCATGTACATGGTAATTCTAAGCATGTGTTCCAACTGGGAAAAACTAACAAACAAAAAACAATTAATTGTATTCACCTGAAACAAAGGCTACTGGAAAAATAGCCAGGATAGTTTATTGAATTTCATACTGCACCAGAGAAATATAATTTCTTCAGTTTGAGACTTGAGGAGCACAGGAGCTACGGACTCATATTTTAAATCATGGCATTCTAATGTAGCACAGTTTAAATCTTGGACAAATTACTCAAGTTGCTCACTGTTCTTCGAGAAAATGAGGAACTTTCGATGTCCCAACAATTACAATAGCAAATAGAAGAATAAGAATTGTTATTATATGTGTAATGTGGTAGCGTGTACATGGGGTTTTCATTTTAGTTTTCTCATTTCCATGAAGGATTTTTCAGTTTAGTTTCTTTTTGTATTTTTCCATAAAATAGTGTTCTTACTGTAGTATTTCAATTGTATAAAAATGCAATTGATCATGAATATATATTTGTTTGTAAGCTCAGTCCACATATTCATATTCCCATATATATATATATAGAAGCTTAATTCAAATGGATATAGTCATTGGTCAACAGAATTATAGTTTGGCATTTTAGTATATAGGAGTATTGTTCTTTTTGAGTTTTGTGTCCTCCTTATAAACTCTTAGATCCACCCCAGTCTACTTACATTGCCACACATCCAAGTAACAAACACACACACACACACAC
Organism: Ctenodactylus gundi; assembly: GCA_004027205.1. Taxonomy (NCBI): domain Eukaryota; kingdom Metazoa; phylum Chordata; class Mammalia; order Rodentia; family Ctenodactylidae; genus Ctenodactylus; species Ctenodactylus gundi. The sequence goes on from PVKB01002459.1 coordinate 9,467, forward strand.
ACACACACACACACACACACACACGATATACATATATATGACAAACATTGAGCAGTGCCTGCACTTATACATTTTGATGACCGATGTTGACTGTTACAAAATGTTTACTATAATTAGGCCAGCTAACTGTCTGTATGCAAACAACTAAGCATATACATAGTTTTTACTACAATTACTAATTTACTACTATTAATTTCTTCATGACAAAAGGATCCTTATGAACATAAGGCAATTAATACACAGAAACTACAGTTAATAGCTATAAAATACAAGTATGAAATGACAAATTTATATCACATATGATTGAAAACTATAATTTCCCATATTCTCAGTAATACAGTGTGTTTAAAAGCTTCTGTATTAAGTGTAAGGAGCAATACATCACTCCACCTGCCTAGGAGAGAGAACAGACATACACTCAAGCGGAAGTTTCTCCCCTTTTTCCCCCACCATTTTATTGATTTGTATAAGCGCAAAAATTTTAAGGTTTACAATGAAGTTGAGCATTTTGTGCACCTAAGTATCTTGTCAAGGTGACAAGGACTTTCCCACTCTCCTTTTGTCCCTTCCCCTATCCACCCCTCCCTCCCTCCCTATCCAACCCCCTCTGTTTCAAGTTGTTTTTCGTTTTAAGTTCCATAAGAGTTGGTCTCTCATACCAGAGAGACCATTCGGTGTTTCGCCTTCTGCTTCTGACTCACTTTTAATGTGACCCCAAGCTGTTCTACCATTGGGTGAAGAGGGACCCTTGAAGGGACAGTGGGCAGTCCATTGAAATGAATCATAAATTTCAAGACCTGCCATTTTGGAAGACACAAGTGTCTACTATGAGTTTAGCGTCTGGAGTTTGAATTCTTTTCAAATGTTTGGGAAAGGAGTTGAAATTATAATTCATGCCTCCTGTTCTCTCCCTCAGCATTATATGTGGGTGAGTGGGGGATAGTGCACAATAAATTATACTACTTACAGATGTAAACAGAGCCATTATTTGGGCAGCTGTGTCAATAAAGTATACACCTAACATCAGTTTCCCATTACACACATCGTTCAGAGTCATATATTACTCAGTATAATGGGAAAAAAAAGGGAGATCAAAATCTCAAATGAAAAGAGAAATTGAAGTGCAAACCAGAGAAAGTAGCAGCTGAGCCAATAGCAGCCGTCACGGAAAAATATTTAGTCACTTCTCCTGGAAAACAAGTGCTTCTGGCTTAATGACCCTCAATGTCACGTCCCAGAGAGCTGAAGACCAGCTGGGGTGCAAGAATATTGGAAGCAAATTTTTCTTGCTATTCTCAGGTAATTGGAAATAAATAGACGACTGCTCTCACACATCACCCTGCAGATTGTGATTTAGTTCAAGAGTTTTGAAGGTGAATTTTTCTGTCTTTTCACATTGACTTTGATGTGGATTTTTCAAAGTGGGTCTGATAGGACAGTGGCCATGCAGGTATGTCATGAGTTTAACAATGAGTGTTTATTGAGGCTCAGAGTGAGCGACACGCATAAAAGAATCACGTTCTAATTTTTCCCCTTGAACTCAGCAGTAGGCCCAGGTCTACTACTACGGGTTTATACTACTTCCAAAGTAGCTGGTTGCTCAGTTTTGGAATGGACACCCCCATGGAGGGTGATGGTTCATTCTGCTTTCCCGGAAAGATAGATTTCCAAATATCTACAATTTACTGTTTTCTCACTAAAAACAGAATCCCATTTTATTGCTGTGGCAAAAGGCTCAGTAAAAAACACTCTTCTTTATGGAAGATTTTTTTTTCCTTCCCCACAGGTACACACAAATATACACATTCTTACCCATTTTTATGTTCGGGTTTCTAAGGGTTGATACTTAGAAAAAAATTGTAAAAGATGGACTACTCAGGGATTACTTTAACAGATTCATTACACAAATATGAAAAGAATATACTTTGTATTGTTTGTGAACATTAGACTTTAATAATAAAATGGAAAAAAGGTAACAACAAATTCATTTGAAAGTATTACAAAAAAGTTTATTTAAATTTTACCTTTCTGTCACACTTTTAGATTTCAGTGTTTACACATGTAAGCATCTCTATTTTGAATGAATCCCTCCTGCTTATCTGGGGTTCGTTAATTTTCAATCTGCTTTCTTTCTTTCATTTATGGCTTTAATTTTTATTTTCCCCAAGGAGAACTTTTTAGCACCCTGAGATAACTGACAACGAATAGCTAAATTCCCTGCATTATTTCTCACATTTTCCAAAGTTAATGTACTCACATTCTACATCAAATGTATCAATAGAATTTTTAAAATAAAAATATAACTTTAAAAAATACTCCTAGAGCTCTTTGTTTTGCTTTACCCCCCATGGATGACTATGTAAAATTGGACATGAACCATCTTTTTCTTCGTTCTGTATCTTTTGTCTTTCTCCATTGATATTTTGGCTAGACATTTTTCTTTGCTATTTGAGTTGTTATATTTATGACTTTCAATTATGTAATCCTATGGCTTAAGTTGTGAGATTTAAAACGTATCCATTGGCTCTCAGTTATTAAAATAGCAGGATAGCCATCCTATTTACATAGACTCTAGCCATCTGTTTATTTCCATATTGTCATAATTTGTATTATGTAAGTTTTTGTTTTCTTTAACCCAAGGGCAAATTTAGATTTGATGGTGCTCAGAGCATGAATAAAGTGTTCCTAGTTAATTAAAATAATGTGAACCTATGTTTCACAAAGTAAGTTAAACTATTGTTCTTTTTGACTGAGAATTCCTTTGTTAGAAGTGTCTGAAAGCAAATAAATAAAGGCATCATAAGGCTGTTGGTTACTGACGGACAGAACCAATAGTATATATTAGTCAACAGCATATATGAATAAAGAGAGACAGATGGAGTAGAGGGATGAGAGCACTATTGCTGGCAGCAGTGCACATGCGTATGTAAGCTGGGAAGCATTGCGCTAGGCCATTTGCAAGCCAGAGACTTTGAGATGCTGACAGCATGGCTTATTCTATGTCCTAGTACTTCAGAAACTGGAAAGCTGATTATGTACTTTGATTATGAGATCAGAACCCTGAGAACACGGAGAAAACGCTATTGAAAGTCCCATAGTTTAAAGCCCAAGGCAAAAGAAGACCAATGCACCTCATCCCAAGCAAGAGAGCATCTAATTAATTTTGTGACTGGCTTTTATCAAGATCTCTAGCCAATAGGATAATGACCTTCACATTAAAGGCACGACTTCAGCCTGCCTCAGTGGCACAGGCCTGCCGTCTCAGCATTCTGAGAGGTTGAGGCAAGAAGATCCCAAGTTTGAGTTTAGACTAGGCAAATTAGTGACCTACCAAGACCCTGTCTTAGAAATCAAAACCTCAAGGGCCAAGGATGTAGCTCAGTTTGAAGGCCTTGGGCTTCATTTCCCACACCAAATATAAATGAATGAATGGACTAATGAATGCACCAAGTCACGTGCCATTCTCCTGCAGCGTCCCTCTCCCAGACATAGGAGAACCAAATTCTCTGCCAGTTCACCAGGTATTCCTTAAATACAAATTATTTATTTATGACATTTATATATAATCATGAAAAATGAAAATCTTGTCTTTGTAAACCCTTAATCTAGATAAATGCTACACTAGCAAGTAGGTCCATTTGACACACTAAATTAACCCACACACCAGAGGATTTGTATGTTGTCCTTAACAGTAAGACATAGCTCTAGGTTAATGTCGTCCCTCTCTTTTTGGTTCCAAATTATGTCATTATCTTTTCAAATGACAATGATTTTTGTATTATTTATTCTTACATGAACCAAAATATATTTTAATCTGTTATCTATAATTATTAATGAGTTAATTTTATTGCTAGAAATGTTTGTTGTAGCTTCATAGTTTCTATTCACTACAAAGTGATATTTTAGTATGTAATTCATGGCATTTTTATCAAACTTAAAACTACTTTTTTCCTGGATTTATTTCCGAACAAGTTATGTGGTCTCAGAGCTTTTTCTAATTTCTTACATCACAACTGAACTCGAATTTAAATAAAAACATTTACTAACATGTTTTTCACTTAATATTTGCTCTATTGTTGGCCATATTTTTAAGGATGTGGGCAAAATACATGTATACATACATTATTGCACAATCGAAGGTGACCGTCCACAGAGACCTATTTGCAGCTGTAGCACTGGTAGAGATTAATCCTCTGACAAGATTTCCATTTTACACTGTGGGTAACAATGTGGAAAATAAATACTATGCTTTTATAATTTTATGTGATTTCTATTGGGAGATATGAACAAATATGCAAATTTGCTTTGTGTTAAGTTTATACTTGATATTTAAAAGAATCCACACACACACACACACACACACACACACACACACACACACACACACACCCTCCGCTACCACCACACACAGACTTTCCTTTCTTCAAAATTTTTGTTCTTTCTTATCGGTACACTGCTGTTGCTTATTGACATATACATGGTCAGGTGAACTGTGGCCTTACCCATTTGAGATTGTAATGACACTTCTTAGAGTGGGTGGGAGGAATCCGATGTTTCCAAGCAGTCAATTGAAATGACAATGGAGCCCGTGAGTATATCACTTTAAACTCCTACTCAAAATATTCACAAGTCAATTTTTCTTTAATTGGCTCCTTTAAAACGTCTGTGCCTCTCCCAACAAGGTGAATGATGTAAAGATTAAAACTGTATCAGAGATGGAAGAGATCGCACTTAGTGGTTAAATAATTTTCACTTGCAAACTTTAACACGTATGAACCAATGAACACAATGCTAGGAACCCTTCACCTTAAAAATAGTACTCACCCCCGGAAGGAAGTCGTATTTGCAATGGAAGAATCTTCAAAGTAACACTCATTGGCTTCTGGCAGTTTGTTCTTAACACTACTTTTAAATGGATTCTTTGCTATCACTTGACTTTCAGCAATTGTTTTATTTGTCTCTTCCATTTTAATTTTTAATTTCCTTTAATTTTCAAATATTATTTAGTTTTTATTTATAGAAATACTTAATCGCTTAAACTCTTATTATTTGAAATTGCTTACCTGTTAACTCAGTTTAACATATGATGGTTTTGACAGCAAAATAAATGTGATCGAATAGTATTTCACTGTATTTTAATTTTTTAAAAAAAAATGAATGTAAATGTGGAGTGGTTTGGAGTCAGTCAATTTTTCTGGCCTGATAAGGGAGGTTAGTTTTAAAGTTTTGACTTATATGCCACTGTGTGTTTGATTGCTTTTGTCTTATAAAATATGACTGTATATTTGGGGTTATGTAGAATATGTATTTCTCTCATTTTATCTTCTATTTACAGGTTTGTATTTTCATTAAAATCCTTTTTCCAGAACCCAAATGGTTTTATTATATACATTTAAAAGGAGAAGTTCTACTTGATTTAAATGTGAAAAATTTTATTTCAGCTGAAAATAATACATTAGAAACTCACAGAACTTTTATATTATCTTCAAATTCAGTGACAAAATCCTCAGGCACTCAATTTGAAAACAAATGGCTAAGTGTGTGGCTTGAGGAGTAATTGTCTAGGTAAGTGCAGGTGTTGTGTATCTATTGGGCATCAATATTTAAAAGCATATAAATAGTATCTTACCAATAGCTGTTGACCAGAAAAGTTTATTTTTTTGGTTAACTTGCAGAAATTTGGCCTAATCTTTGGCCCTGAAAGTGAAAGTAAGAACGCCTTCCACGAGAATAACATAATGTGGTCCTAGAATATGTAATCGGCTTTCATTGTATTAAAGAATCCTGCAATACCTGCAAGAATTCGTCGACCTGGGATGTTTTCTGTTTCTTTCTTCATGCTCAGTAGTTCAATAATCTCTCTGCTGGAAACATGTAATTCTCATTTCTATGCAACAATTGCTAAAGAGCAAATACTATGGATAGATGAAAGAAGATGAAATAAAGGAACCATTCCACATAATATGACATTAAATGTGACAATAACTTACATAAAGAGGTTTCTACTAAAGAAATGCAGATAAGAATGAGCCATCATTATAACACATATTTTGTATTTAAAATGAATTTAAAATAGCTGCATATCATGCTAACTGGTAGTGGACTTCATCAGCAGACTTGTATATGAACTACTTAGGTCACGTTGCCTGTGGACTCCCCAGTTGGCCCTCGGGTATCGGCAACACATTGTGAATTCTTGCCACTCCAATGCATGCACATCCACTCCTCCTAAAACACAATCACTAAACATTAAATATAAACCTTTCCACGTGATTCAGTGACATCTGCAGCGAAGTAACTCAGCTTCCAAGATGGAAAAGCAGCCACGCAAACCTGACTACACAGTGCATTCCTTAAAGAAAAATATGTGGTAAAATCTGGCCTGTGTTTTTAGGATAGAAATAACCTACAATCTCAAGAACTCCCAATTTTCCAAACAGTCAATAAAAGAGACATCCACAAGAAATGTGTGAGAAAGGCACAAAATGCTCAGTGAGGCTAACGTGTGAAGGAGCTTCCCTCCCAGGGTCATAAAAGATGCAGAGAGACAAGTGGGACTTCCAATATGAAGACTCCAATGCAAAACTTTGAGAAACATATAAACACACATACATGCATTTCAGGTAAATTAATAGTAAACATGCAAAATAATTACTTTAAAAGCTAAAGACATAAAACGACAGACTGGAAATGATAAAATGAGAAAACAACTTGTGAATAACAACAGAAATTAAACAAAGTGATGTCAATTATTTTTAAAAAGGAACCTAGTGGAAATTATAGATCTGAAGAAGAAAATGAATGAAATGAAAAATACAGCAGAAAATTAAATAAATTCTCCCAATATTAATGAAGAAGGAATACTTGGAAATCATTTACATTTATATGCTCACAATAAACTGCCACAAAGTATAGAGGAAGTCTCACTTACAGTTATATCAGGAAGAATAGCAAATTTAGAATAGCTGCGCTTGGAGTTAGAGGAAGATGTTTTCATACCTAAGCAAAGCTCACCACCCTTGTGTTTCTTTGCAGAGGAGGAGGGAAGGAGAAAGAGAGAAGTGGAGCTTATTTCAACCCAAATTGTAATACAATTTGGGTTGCATCAACCTTGAATTGCAAATACTTTGAAAAAGTATAATGATTGCATAATAGCCCATTAAAAAGGTGGTTGATTAGTCAGTTTTATATGCACATCAGCTATTATTTTTGTTAGAATGGGGAAAAATGAGCAAAAATGTCACCATGATATTAATGCCTGCCAGCTGAGAACAGAGAATCAGTCCCACTTGCAATATGCAAAGTCTCAAATAACTAATTTTTAATCCTTCCATCTGATTGCCTGCTCTCATCAGTATCATTTCAAAACTATGTTTTTCCGAGCAGTGAAACTATGACTTACTAGACCTTTGGTGGCTTATCTGTCCCACTCCTCTTAATTTGAGATTTTTGTGTCAGGCAAATCACCTTGTTTTTTTTTTTTATCATACACGATATTTGAGATGCCATGTTTTCTCTTGGTATTTCGTTCTGGAAATTTCCTTTTACATGCCATTTATTATTTACTTTAAGTTTCAGTGTTTCTTGAAAATGATTGCTCCTTGTTCCAGCACATACCCACTCAGAATGCCTTTCCACAAAAAGAACCTCTATGGTTCAAGGCGCTTGTATATGTTTCAAGCTTCTAGGGAACAAGAGACAGAGAAAGTAGTGACTAATATAAGAATCATGAGTGAAGATATGTTTTATTCATAAACTTTGCACCTCCAGTGAAATTAAAAGCAAAGTAAAGGGTCGAAGCTGTGAACCCTTTTTCCTAGAGCCTGTAAACCAATAAAGGCTTTATATTAGCTATCGATATCTATCTGTGAGTTGGCTTAATAACATCTTGTTCCCTGTTTTCACCAGCCATCAATAATATTTCTGCCTGCCCGCTCAGGCCCCTATCTCTGCGTGCAATTGCATTATAAGGGTCCATAAGCCCAATTTGCTTCACATTCTTATTTTTGGAAAAGGCTCGCTGGCTTTTGTAATGAGAGCAGCTGCCAAGAAGGCTTGACAGAATTTGTGGCCCATCTGGCTTATAATCTTCGCTCAATATCGTGGAGGCCTAAACTCTGAGACCCACTGATAAGCCTGGGCGTCCAGGCAAGCGAGGGCAGCGTTCTCTGTGATTTCTCATTAAGGTCAGGCACATCTCTCTGGGAATCTCTCATATCCTGGATATCACATAATTCCTTTTTTCATTTTCTAATAAGTACAGAAAAGTTGTATTTTTTTTTACACTGAAGTATCTTCATGTACCCAGAAACTGGAGAACTGCTACATTTGGACAATGTTGATATTTCAGAGTGTTTGGGTTTCCTAAGAATGTTGCTGTTCTTAGAAATAAAAAAAAAAAATTTGAATGAATCAGAATGTATTAAATAATCACTTACAAAATTAAAGTTGGCCATATTATTATTAGAATTGATTCTTTTTTCACCACTGTACGTGTGTGTGCATATATATATATATATATATATATATATATATATATATATATATATGCTTTCTGTATATACATTAGTACGTGCACATATACATACATATATACACATACACATACATCTTTTTCCCACTGCACTGCTCTCCATGGCACCAGTGGTTTAAGGGGCTAAGGAGTATAGTCAATAGCATAACCACTGACTTACCCAGCATTGATTGGCCTCTTTTCTTGGTGATTGAAAAACACAGAAAAAAGATAACGAAGAAACTATTGGAAAGGCCCCACTGAAAGCATCGTCCTCTTCCTCTAACTTGCCTATTGAGGACACGTTTTAGAAAAAGGGCAGAGTCCTTTTCAATTCTCTCCATCTTGCATGCTTTTTTTTTCTTTCTGATCTCTTTCAGTGTTTATTGTCCTTTCTGATGCACTACTAAGTATGTCAGAAGAAAAAGGAGATATCCTCTCTGTCCCCAGGAGTTTACAACTAGTGAGTTAGAATTTATTGGCTTCTAAACTACTGTTGGGGAAGCTGTTATCTCCTCTAGGAGGATGGTAAGAAAGGATTCTATGCTCCGGTAGATCTGTGTCTCTACCAATGCAATTTAGTTTGGAAGATCGGCAAGGCTTTATTTACTACGCTATTTATCTTTTTCCCCTAGTAGGAATTGCTTTTGCTGTATTTCCTGTATTTTATATGCATTTTTTGATAAACTTGAGATGGAAGTGACAATATTCTGAACAGTACAGCTCCCGTGGGAAGAATCTAAATAATAACTTATGAAAAGAAAGCCTGGGCAAGGAAGGGGACTGGTTACTTGGAGGCTAGAACCCTGCGTCATTCTGCACATCAACATGCAAGTCAATTTCTTCTTATCAATTATTCAACAAACATTGATTAGGTATATACTCCGCATCAGGATCTGTAAATGCCCTTAAGGAACAGGAATTTACAGGAGTTAAAGAAGCGATCATTTATTTTGCCAAAAGGAAAAAAATGAGCAATGTGGAAGCGCTAATCTGACCATGGTGAAGAAGAGAATAGGAAGCCTTCGGAGAAGAATAAGGATGGTGGGAATACACACACACACACACACACACACACACACACACACACAAAAGGAATATTCTGGACGAGAGTCACAGAAGGAAGAACCAGGCCAAAGAATTAGTGGCCTGAAACCCACCTGCAGGTATGGCAGAGGAATCTGAGGTGACAGTGCAGCATATAGCCAGAAATTTCTTGCAGGAAGAGCCAAAGATTCCATCGTCTTGACAAGGCAGCCAACTGACATGCACCTTGTCCAGTGCCTGTCTGCAAATGAGACCAGGCAAACCTTGATGGCTAAATAGCAGGGTTCATGGAGACTTAGATCAGGTATCAATAAAATCCCGAGCTGAAAATATTTGTCACTAGCAACCAGTTTCAGGACTTCTGCCTTATTTTGACTTTACTTTCCCTAACTGAATGTAATTTCGAGAAAGATTGTGAACTTTACTACATTGGAATAAAAGTCAAAAAATAGTATCCATTGCTGTACTATCTGAAGCAGTCTGGGCTTTTGTCGTTGCTGACCTCTCTCCTTGGCTAGTGTCCTCCTTCTGCCAAGTGTCCACCTTTTCTAAGACATGGTTCACATGACATTCGTGTGTTTTCCTGCTCAGAACTGCAAAGAGATCTCTTGCTTGTCTTTGTGATAGCAGCTTCTTTTTTTCTATATATCTGTCACTTAAAAATATACTATTATTTTAAATTTCCTGTCATTTGAAAATGTTACTGTGGCTGGGGGCTTACCTCAGGGATTACAGCTTTTGTCTAGGAAGCCCTGGGTTTGGTATTCCAGCACCATATGCTGTCTGGGCATAGCAGTACATGTCTGTAATCCCAGCACTCACGAGACAGCGACAGGATGATTCTCATGAGTTCGATGCCATCATGGGCTATATAGTGAGTTTAGGATCAGCCTGGAGTATAGAGTGAGATCATGTCTCTCAAAAAAGAAATAAAAATGTTCTTAATGTTTCCCTCCTATATTAGCTTCATATTTTTAATTATTCTTTTTTCTGTGATTATTGACTTAGTATTTTACTTAGTAGATATCCTGAAAGCAAAGGGTAATTTACTCATCAATTCACTGGATAGTTAACAAATATAGACTCAGGAACTAGTAATCGCATTGTCCCGCTACAAGAGTCCTGAGTCTTCAGCTGCAGCATAGAGCTTTCTGATAATAACTGCCTGTGACATGCTAAGCTGTGGTTAGCCTGACTCAGGCTTTTGCAGCAATAGATCATGCAAATAGTAGATTTATAGACACATCTTTCAGCACTTGTTGCGATGTTTATTATGGCCCAGTGATGTCTTCCCCACTTTCTGATAAGGGCACATGTGGCAGGCATATTTTTCCAGAAGAGGAAAGAAAGGAAGAAAGAAAGATAGAAGGAGAAAGATTCTGATGTGAAAGACCAACTTCCTGTTTGGCCTGTGAGTGAAATCCGGCAGTACTTGGCTGTTCCACGTCTTGTGTAGGCATTACGTCCACACTGTATTTCCTCAGAATTGAGGCTAATTGACTTTTTGCAACTGGTATTGAAATTCCTTCTTTTAAGTTCATGCCTCATGGGATGGGAAAACTGTTGTTAGTGGGACTGCCAGGCTTGTGAGGAAAGAGATGACAATATTGGTAAGTAGAGGACCCAGTTTAAAGCAGAGTTACTGTCCCTGTTATTTTGTGAGAGAAGCAAGACCTTTCATGGTAGTATCATGAAGAACTCAGGAAGAAAAAACAAGAACATTTGTATTTGTTTGGGGGTAAGCAGGTTCCCAAATGGTCTCAGTATAAAATGGCTGCTAAAGCATGATATATGTTGGCCACAAAAATACATATGCAAGAAAAAAATGACAGTCACTAAGCTGAAATGATGCAGGGATGGAGGAGATAGTTTATTCTCTCAGAAAGAAAAAGATAATGAAGTTCAATGTGACTTCTGGGTCGTATTGAGTGAAGTTGTATCTTAGAAAAGTTAGTTTTTCCCCCAGAAGAAGTCATGCAGCAATAAAATAGCTCTATGTTTCTTTTTCTCCCTAAACAGGTCAGAGTGCTGGGAATGATTTCACGCTGCTTCAGTTGAACTGAATCGGAGATATAAGAATCTAGAGTTGAGTCTTTGTTTGACTTTATAAAACACAAATGAAGGAAGTTGTTACTAAAACAAAACAAACACATAAACGAGAACAATAACAACAGCGTCATTCTGATACAAGTGCCCTGAAACTGAATGTCAGCGATTTTCCCAAGAGTTCTTAGCAGCGCACCTCCCGCTGAAGGCACAACCTGAATCACTTCCCGGGTGAGTGGCTCTCGTAGCCTGGGTGCGCTCCGAACAGGTGTTCCAACAAGTGCTGCCAACTGGGTTTTTCGAGTAGGAATAAACATCAGCAATTAGTCAGGCACGTTCAAAAGTACAGCATTCATTTAGGAGCCAGAAAACAGCATAGGTGGGGGTGAAAACAAAACAATGCAAGCACCTTTCATAAACTAGTAGACTCTCCATGTATGTTCATGTTTTCCATATCTTTACATTTATGAGCCTTGGTGTGCTTCTGCTGTGCCTAAGTACTTCCGTTCATTTTCCTCTGCCTAGTGGAACTACCGCATATCGTATGTATCACCATAATTCTCAAAAAGGATTCATTTATTTGATAGTAGAGATTTCATGCATTGAACAACTTAAACTTATAAAGCAAACTCTATGTTTGGGTACATGTCACCAAACAGAACCTCTTCCTAAAGATCAAAAATAAATATGATGTTTCCTATGAATAACAAGTATTGACACTGGTTTCCAGGAAATTGTATTCTAGGTATATTTTCTGTTTAACCATCGGCCTTGTCTTGATCGTGAAAACAACATCCTTAGCAACGAAATGAAATTAAAGGAAACAATGTCTGGTAGGACTGCATCACAGTTTTGTTAAAAAGAATTAGAAGAAATTAAGGAAAATGTCTACAACGCTTCAGAAATGCAAAGACTATTATTTCCACTGCAGTTATCTGAAATACATGAAATAAAAGAAGCGCCTTTCTTAGCACTTAGATCCCTATTCTGTTTTACATGTATAGCCTGCACTGTATAATTATCAAAATTTCTTCAACACAATTCTTTAAAATCCTCTACTGCATAAACCTGGAAGGAATTGTATTTTCTTAATGTATATATAAAATACATCTTTCAATAATCATATTTTCTTTGGCTTTGTGTAGTTTTTAAACACTTTGAAAGTTTTTGAAAGCCTTGAAATCACAAGGGCTCTAAAAAGTCTCTTAATTATTTTAAAACTAGAAATTCAAAAAATGTTGAGAAGAAAATACACATGATAAAAGATTTCTCCTTTGCCCATATACATGTTGTATCTATACACATATGTACACATATATGTGTGTGTGTGCATGCTGTTTCTCAAAAATATGTGTTTTGTTTTTCTGGTTCTAACCCTAGGTGGCCTTGTGATAATGTTAAGAAGCAAGATGATATATAATAAAGGGTGTGGGAAGGGTGGGGCGACAGACCTCCCATCCCAAAGGTTAGAGGCTTTTGTAGGCAAATGGAGGAAACTTGAGACCATTATGCTTAGTAAAGAGAGTCAGAAGCAGAAGGTGAAATATCGAATGGTTTCTCTGATATGAGAGACCCAGATCACAATTATTTCATGGGACATAATGTGCAAAATAACAGGAACAGGGGTGGGGGCTTGGGAGAGGAGGGAGGGCCAAAAGGAGAGAGGGGAAGGCCTTGTAACTTTGCCATGACATGTATGTGCATAAAATGCTCAAGATCAATGCAAAATTTAAATTTTGCACTTATCCCTATCAATAAAATGGGGAAAAAGTAAAGGGTGGGACTGAGCATCAATGATCCAAAATGCACTTGGACATATGTTGTCCATTGAGGGATTATATAATGCTTGTATAATATAGAAAACATATTTCATTTTTGCGAGTCATAACACATGATATAAATATCTTTTCAGTATTCATGATTTAGTTTTATATTCTTATCCGAAAATAAATGAATTGAAAAAAGACGTTTATATTGAATGATCAATCTACACACACACACACACACACACACACACACACACACACACACATCCCTATGCCCACAAGGGAAATTGTTTCTCAACTTTGATTAGATAATTTGCCTCAAAACCAATCTCTTCACAAACACCAAGCCCCACCCCTTTTAACACTAAGAGACTATATCTAAAAAAAAATGAATGCCTGGTGTATAAATCTCTGTTTCAGTCATCAAATTTATCACTAGCGCATTCATTTATAATGCAAATACAGAACAGCAGCTAGTCATTAACCTCTTGCCAAGGCCAAGGTAAAAAAAAAAGAAAGGAAAGAAAGAAAGAAAGAAAGAAAGAAAGAAAGAAAGAACAAAAGAAAGAAAGAAAGAAATTTGACCAAAATTATGACTTTATGGGAGCTTAAAAAGATTCCAGCCTGCATGTAATCACAATGTACGCCAGGCAGTGTTGTCCTGGCTAGTTATTGTAATAGTGACCATGTCTGATAAGACTTCTCAAATCTACTGGCCCACAGTGACTTCCCAGAAACTGTCCCCAAGATTGCTCCTCACTTACCTAAAACCAATGGGAAGCAAGTGACTACACCTTCTCATCTGTGCCTCTAGTATGAAAGGAGAGATATAATAATGCATATTTTGAAAAAGGGTTTTCAGAGTTACATTATCAGTTGTGTCCCATTCTAAAGGTGGAGAGATATTTAAATCTACTTTAAGAGAAAGATTTTTTAAAATGGATTAATGTAAAGGTCACCAAATGGCAAATAGACTGCATTAAAATTGCTACCACATACATTATTAATATATCTAATGATAGTAATAGTCACAATTTATCTAAACCATTTATAAAAATGGTGTTTAACATATACCATTTATGCAAATGTTAGCATATGATACCATCCAGTGTATTTGAGTTTTTAGTATTATTATTCATCATATCATTATCTATGATCATAAAATTTTACTGGGTTAAGATAAATTAAATTTGTAAGTAACTATATATCTATTGGATCCCACATGTTTGTAAAATCCTGCTTTAAAAAAAAGCTTAGCATAATTGTAAGCCATGCACTTATTTGATTTATCCAGTGTTAGCACAGGAATAACGATTTCAAATTTGGGCATTTTTACAATCAGCAGGCATGTTAAAAATATCTATGTATACAGACAGATACTGCACTAAAATATGAACGGATTTAAAAGATGATCGTAGGGGTGTTTTTATTGTTGTAGTTTAAAATGTCATTTTAATTGTAATTAACTTGTTTCAGTTGGCTAGCATTATCATACTACAATTCCATAGACCAGATTATTTAAAGAAATAAATTTATTATCCCAAAATTTGGGAGGCTAGAAGTCTGAGATCAGTTGCCAGCATGGATAGCTTCCAGTAAGGACCCCCTTCTGACTTGGGTACGGTGACTTGCTAACAGATTGCTCACACTGTAGAGAGCCTGGGCAAATTCTCTGATGTCTCCTTTTATAAGGGCCCTCATCCTGTCACGAAGAGCCCGCCCTCATGACCTCATTAGTTCTAATTACTTCCCAAAGGCTCGATTTCTAAGCAATATCTCTTTGGAGTTAGGGCTTCATCATGAATTCTCCTGGGACATATTTAGTCTATAATAACATTTTAAGTTTTTCTTAATAAAGTACAATAAATACTTTGAAATTTCCATTGGCATCTATTCATTTCAGGTATTTCAATTTAAAACATACTCAAAGTAGTTTTCTTAATTAAAGGCTTAATTAATGAAGAACAAAATTTAACTATGAAATGAAGAATTTTTCAGTAATATCTATAAAAAATACTCAGTATATTTTAGGCAATAACTGCTGCTCTTTGCACTGGATTTATCAACACGTTTTCAGAGAAACCTCCTTGCTGGGATAGTAGTTTTACCTCTGCATTGGTCAATACTAGTATTGCTTTTGTTAGTCTCTTGTTACGTTGTTATCTTCCAGGTTTATGCACCAGACTAAAGTGTTCTACCAGGAAGGTTAATATTTGCTAGCTTCCGGGAGTTACAGGTCTTTCTGACTGAAAGACTCAGTTATAGTACTAGTCAAGATTTTCAAGAGAAAGAGAACCAAGTGTGGGTAGGAACAGAAAGAGGCAGGAAAAGAGAGAAGAGTCAGAGAGAAGCAGAGACAGATAAGAATACAAAAACACAAAGAGAGAGGCCAAGCGGAAAAGATGATGTCATAAGCAATTATCTCACACCAATCCAGAAGCTTTCTTGGTAAACCCAAACTCTGCAGAGCAGGACAAAGACCAAGGGAGGAGCTATGGTTTCAGTTCCAAGATCCAAAGCTGACTGATGGAATAATCCACCCCCCACCCCCGCCTTTTTTTTCAATCCTAGCAAAGCCAATCAGTGTTTGTTTTCTCAACGCCTTCTATTACTTCAAAGGGGCTAGATTAAGAGGATGGAACACAACTAGCTAAACTCAACACCCCGTAGTTTAAATGTTATCTGAGCCCAAAACAGAAGCATCTAGAAATATACATTTGGCCTAATATCTGTATGTAGTGGCCCAGTCAGATTCACCATTACTGTTGCTTTATGTCAATATCCAGGGCTCTCCTTGGTAATTTTTATCCA
Source organism: Ctenodactylus gundi (assembly GCA_004027205.1). Classification (NCBI taxonomy): domain Eukaryota; kingdom Metazoa; phylum Chordata; class Mammalia; order Rodentia; family Ctenodactylidae; genus Ctenodactylus; species Ctenodactylus gundi. The sequence goes on from PVKB01002459.1 coordinate 25,649, forward strand.
ATACCAAATCTGTCCACATGACTAAATGTTGTTTTGAGTGCTTATCATATATTAAACACCAGAGTAGGCACTTTTACTCCAGATTTTAATGATGCACAAGATAATCTTATGGGAAAAACTTTAATATTATCTGCATTCTAAAGATAAGAAAATTGAAGCTCTGTTGGTTTAATTGATTACATGGGAATCAATATCTAGGTCTCAGCTCTCGAGAGACCGTCCTCTTTGCATTTCTGCAAATGACTTTCACTTCCTCATCAGAAAAAAAATATATATATATTTTGTGCAGCAAAGATTTGCATTCTTCCTCCTCTTCTGCGGAACACGTCTTCCTCTTTCTCGCTACCACTGCTTCAAAATCAGTCCTATTGAAATCTGTTTTTGTTTCTGTTATTTTTAAATGCCATCTCTAAAATAAAATAATAGCAGCTCGAGTATTGCTTGAATATTTGGCACTACACTACAGGTTTTCAATAAATTATTTTTGGTTATTCTCTCTCAGATGCATGCACAGTCACATAGATATGTACATGAATGCATATGTGCACATGTAGACACATGTCTGGAAATTAGATACAGTGTACAAAGAGATAATGAAGATTTAAGGAGCTTAAATAAATCACTCTTCACCAATTAACTAGAATATGGTGAAGAAAAGATTTAGGTAGAACTGAGATTTAGGGGCAAGGCCACCACTTCTATACTGCTGCTCTATAACTTATCACAATTTAAAACAATCCTTTATAGTCTGGGAGATTGAGGTAGGAGAATTGCCATGAGTTTGAGTCCAGCCTGTACGACAGAGTAAGTTCAGGACTAGCCTGGACTATAGAAAAATATCCTATTTCAAGAAAATAAATAAGTAAGCAAGTGAGTAACTGAGTAAATAAAATAAGTCATCAAAATTCATCCTTACATAAGTGACTGCAGTGTGGGAGTTTCATTCTTGGCATGACAGCCCTTGGTCCAGCAGGGGAGTACGTCTGATAGTTAGGTTGTTGTTGCTACATTTTTCCAACCTCTTCACAGCAGTGTACATGTCTGAGAGGTCTCAGATTACACTGCCAGGATTGTCTGAGCATCCACCCATTCTCCAGATTCTCCACATGCAATGTGGGGACTAAAGCTCATGTCTTCTGAAAGCTCCTAACAATGACTAATAATCCTTATTCAGTTTCAAACTAAGTAAAATTCCTCAGAACTTTCTTGATTATTGAAGGAGATCGTTTCACAGTATCAAATTCATTTGCCTAGAATATAAATTCCTTGTGTAGAAAGACTCTTTTCTTATAGTTTTCTTTTTTCTTAATTTGCTTGCTCTTTCTTTTTACTACTGCATTATAAATGCCTATAATGGTACCTGATACACTGATACATACATGGAAAATGATAACTTTGAAATAAATGAATTGATGCAATGTAGACTACATGAGTGCTTCTGGCTGCAAATAATAGTGTAGAAAGTAGTCCCCTACTCTGTGTGAATCTTGCTCATATCTGGTCCATGGTCTTAGTCTCACACATACACAGTCCCATCTAATGTGTATCTCCGTGCTGACTGTTATTTTCCACTCATGATTCTGTCTGCCCTTTGCATAGCAGAGTGCACATAGAATTTTCATCTATAACAATGTCATGTTCACTAGCTATATTAATAGTTTATTGTGAGGCCTATCGACTTTCCTTGCACATGAGATTTTGGAATCCGTTATCTCTGCTGCCGTCTTTAATGACAACAGTTCACCGTCTTGAAAGTGTGCAGTTTCAGCTTCCATTTGGTTTCTATGTGATGCTTTATGACAGTCTGTTTTGAAGTACAAGAAGGTGCAAAATATAAGAGAATAAAAATTCAATATTCTTCAGCTTAACATTTAATACTCTTCCCAATCTGATCTCAAACTATCTTCCCAGCAACGTTCTCTGTGAGTCCTCTGCAAGCGCACATCACTTTGACAAATGCAACTATCCGTCTTTGCCGAATAATTATGGTTTTTCCTCCCCCGACATCCAAATCTTGCTCATCTTCCAAATTCACATCAGTCTCTCCTTAGTCTTTGAAAAGTTTTCTAATACTTATTGGAGAAAATCTTAATTAAGCACCTATAGCCAAGATATGAAGATAAACCCTTTATAAGTGGCATGAGCCAAAGCAGACATCATTTCTGCTTTTTAAAATAATTCAGCATGCAGGATGAAATGATTAGAAAAAGAACAAGAGACGATCCACAGACTCAGAATTGAAAAGAAAAGATTTGTTAATGCTTAGCAGTACAGGCCAATTTGAATAAAGTGGGAGAAATAATTTTTAAAAGTTGAATATGGAGCTATGAAGAAGAACATATTGGTTTGGCAAAAAAAATTATGGTTTGTATATGAGCAACTGCAATTCATTTGATATGAATAGTTCTTAAAGAGGAAGAATTTTCAGGCAAAAGCGTAGAGAAGGCAAGTTTGATGGAGGTAGTTGATGAAATAACATTAACGCAGTTATAAAGAACTTTATCTTTGGGGCAATGAATGAAGTGACAGGGAGCTTATTTTCCTCTTAGTGTTTGGGGACACACCAAAGGACCACACTCTGGTGGGGCACGAGATGCAGTGATTCCGTGTTTACAGTCTTAAATGTTATAGCTTCCCACAGATTTCATATACGGAAAAATCAGAGAGGAAAAGCAAACATTCTGTGACCATACCTCCCACGCCCATCCAAGACACCTGGTCTTGTCCTATGCTTTTGTGTACTACCAATTTGTAAGTTTTTACACAATTTGAAATGCAGAACAACTATAATAAATACTCTAAAATGTAAATTCTTCATGCTATTCCTCATTCAGAATTCCTCTAAAAACTGTTACAGTTTAAGTAGAATTGACACTTTTTTCTTTGATTTACAAGGTCATCTGTGCAATGCTCCGCCCCTGCATGCTGTCTCCGTAGCTTCTAGACCTTGTTCACTAACAGTCACCCACAAGCGCCTTCCTGCTTCTGGAAAATGGATCAGTTTTGTTTGTTGTTTTTGCTGCTGTTGTTATTATTTGTTTGTTTTTCATGGCTAAGCAGGTATTCTAATTGGCTATTGTGTGGCCTTTTCTTTCAGATGATTTCATCTTTAATTTTCTTTCACAGACAGGTAGGTTACTGATGAATTGTCACTTTTTTCTCACAGCCTAATCTTGTTTGACCACTCTCTCTTCAGAGCCAGACTGCACATGACAAAATTCCTGTTTTTCTTCACTATGATTGATTTACCCTAATTATTTTCTTTTGCTGTTCTCATTTTTGATTAGTTCCATGACCGTATGTAGTGGTGCACACCCTGATGCCAGCATTCTGGAAGGTTGAGGCAGGAAGATCCTCAGTTGGAACCAAGTCTCAGCACCTTAGTAACTCAAAAAGACTTAGCATCAATATACAGAGAGAGGGAGAAAGATACACACACACACACACACACACACACACACACACACACAGAGAGGGAGAGAGAGAGAGAGAGAGAGAGAGAGAGAGAGAGAGAGATGAAAATGTAGCCCAGTGGGAAGGACTTGGATCAATTTTATTTTTTAAAGAGAATAAATTAACAAATTGAATGGTCTCTCTGATATGGGAGTCCCAGATCGCAACTCTTAAGGAACTTAAAACAAAAAACAAATTGAAACAGGGGGGTAGGGTAGGGGAGGAGGGAGGGAGGGTAGGGTAGGAGGAGGGACAAAAAGAGAGTGGGAAAGTCCTTGTCACCTTGACATGATACATATGTGCACAAAATGCTCAACTCCATTATAAACCTTAAATTTTTCACATATACATATCAATAAAATGGAAAAAAATAACAAATAATAGAGAAGAAATATTAGAAAAAAGACCATTTAGGTGCCTTTTGCTCTAATTTGTAGTTGGTAAGATTGAAAATAAATTATTTAGATTTATTGTTTAGATTATCATGTGACTTTTTGGTTAGCAACTGACATTGAAAAATAATGCTTAGTATTTTGATCTACTTAACCATAAAAAACTATCTTTTTTTTTTCTTGGTAACTTCAAACACAAAGCTTGTACTTTTCTGTGCATAACAGATTCACAACAGAGAAATGATAAAAATTAGATATAATAAACAATTTAAAGGATAGGGGAAATGTATCATGCAAAGTAGGCAATGCTCAAGATCAATGTTAACCTTAAATTTTGCACTTATATATAGCAATAAAAATGGGAAAAAAGTAGGCAGACTGTCTAAAGAGGACAAAGAAATCATTGTTATATTTGATTTATGTGAAAAACAGATATTTATTTTCAATTTTTTTTTTGTCCAGGAGAAGTTCATAATTTTCTAGTGTTGGTATTATTGATACGTGGGACAGAAAATTCTTTACTGTGGGGTCTGTTGAATTCTTTGTCTGTTTAGATATTCTCCAATATAATCTCTGAAAACAAACGAACAAAAAAGATCATACCCAGGTGAAAACCACCCAAGTGATAAACAGCAGTGGGGGAAGGGGAGCTATATTTTGTTGCCAAGCACATGACTGAAAAAAATACAAGATACAATACACTCATATACATATTGTGTATGTCTTTTCTTAGTCATAGTCGTAGGGGTGGTTCAAGGAGCAGGCAGCCCTATCTTCCCACATACTGCAGTGAGTCCACCATTTACCAGCAATTCTGCCAACTAGACTCAGACACAGGTGGCTGTGGGAGTGCTTCATGTCTAATTGATGTGAGCTGCATTTGGGATAATGGGGACATAATTAGGCAATTGTGGCTTTTTCCATGTGTCTGTGCTTCCTCTCTTCTACATTGTCACCTCTAGAATGGAGCACTTGGTTTGTGACATCAGTCTCAAGGTTCAGCTAGCACCACCTGCCCTGACCACCTCTCTTGGCAGCTTTCTCTGGTCTCCAACATGTAGTGGAACCTCAGGTCTCACATTGTCAGAACAGTCATCACTGCTACTGGATACTCAATTTTCTTTATTCCTTCAACTGTCCTTCAGGTCTCTTCCGAATTAAATGAGCTACCCTTGAGAGACAGAAACTAATTCTTATTTTTTTTTTTACTCTCCTACATCATTAGTACTATACTTATTAATTAGTACAGAATAGGTATCCAGTAGGCAATCTTCGTTAATTTTATGTCAATGCCCATAATATTTATGCAAAATAACATGATGGAGTGGTCATCAGCCTGAGTCAAGAAGTAAGGTGGCATCATCCCAAGGTCGCAACAGTGGCAAGGAAATCTCATACGCCCAGGACTGGAGGTATGACTGTATTTGCTTTAAATTGAGATGTTTGGGGAACCATCAAAGTCTATGCTATGTCATTATGGACATCTGTTAAGACTGCTAAAGGTAAACAATCACCTGAAAGATATATTTGCTTGCATGTAGTGGGAAACAGCAGCTCATTAGCTGTCTGCTTAGCTCGTTAACTCACCAGCTCGTTAGCCCTCTGCTCGTTAACTACTTAGCTCTGATTAGCTCTGCTCACTTCCTCCTCCTATCACTCACAGTGTGAATGAACTGTAAATCTGCCAGAGCAACAGATGGCCATTCCAGGTCCAGGGAGAGAGTTTAGAAAGTGGGGACAGAGGCTTCCTAGGTCTTTCTGACCTTCAAATATTTCATTTTACTAAAGTCTGTGATTTAATTCCATCTTTAAAAAAAAAGAACAGGTAATTCTATGTTAAGATGCAGAAAGGTTTGTTTAGATGGATTCCCGGGGATGATACAATTACCAGACGATGGCGGGCTTCTTGGCAACAGTATACATGACACAGGGACTTCAGAACGTAAAGCAAGTCCAGGAATATTTATAATGAGAGTTTATTAATGTTTTGTCACATACTCAGCCCTGCTCAAGACTCTGTGGGAATTCAAACTTGTTATTTCAAAGATCATGTGGTAAGAAAATATTTACTTGCACAAATTCTTGAAGAACAATAAATGCCAGTTGTTAATTGTGGAATAAATTGCAAAGATAGGATATAAGAGCAATAGGGTTTTAGACAAGAAAATATTTTGATCAGCAGCCCAAAAAACCCAAAAACTCACTTGGGTTGCCTACTATTTATTTATGCGAGATACATACTTGTCTTCCATTGTCCTAATAATAAAATTGTTGAATTGTCCATATCATAATAGCAAGATAGGTCTTCATTTTAAGTTGATGAACAGTACAGATGATTCCCCATATCTACTTGCTATACACTGAAAAATAAGGAATGGGTGATTCATTTGTTATAGCTGAACTATTAGGACCCCAGATACCAAGACTTGAAAGGCACAGATTGTCTGGGAACGATGACAAATGAAACATCGTCTCACCATCTTCCTTCTCATCTACCCACACATTTACTTGTCCCAAACTGAAATAACTCACAAAGTAGTTGAGACAGCGTGAACTACTATGAGCTCATTCTAACTTGGTTCTCTAACTTCTTGTCAAGACCCTGAAGGGATGGAAAGCAGAGAGAATGGTTACATTTTGATACATTAGAATAAGACATAAGTAACACACCGCTAACATGAATTTGCTGGGGAAAGTATCAGGTTGGAAACCCAGTAAAATTCTGAAGCATCCAAGAACAAGAGAGACTTTGGGCATGTGAGCGAAAGGGTCTTTCCAGGAGTGGGAACAGAGACAAAATCACAGAAGATTCCTGCCTTGCACTTCTGGGACAATCGCTGGGAGGGGCTGTTGCCAGCCAAGATGCTCTTACCTACTGGGGGATACCCTGCCGATTTTAAGTTGTGCAAGCAATATCTCTTTTGTATCTAATCTATATCTCTATCTATCTATCTATCTATATGAAGAAGCAAAAATAACAAAAATACGAGACCTTTCTTAGATGCCTGGGGCTCTCTTGCTTCTGCTGCAACAACTTTTGAAAAAGAAAGCATAAACAAAATATATTTCCTGTCTGCCCATAACAAACAGAGACTAAAAATACTGTTACAACTGTACAATAGTTTAAGGTCAATGTATTCTTTCTTCATGGCTATGAAAACCTGACCTGCATAGGGCATTAAAATTCATAACACATGAAAATTAGGGAGTCCTGGAAGCACTTTCTTCTATATAAGTACAAATTTCCTCTGCCCACATCTAGCATTTAAAGGAAACCATCCAGATAATTAAAATGCCTATAAATGAAATGTCAAAGTTAAATGTTTTTTTTTGTCTTAATGCTTAGGCAAAGTGAAACCTTTATTCTAAAATAATATGCTTTAAATACTAGCAGAATCGTGTGAGGGAGTGGAATAATTAAGGTTTGCCACATATAAAATGGGTCTGCACAGGTTTGCGCGCTGCTCTACTCAGTAAGTAACCTTTATGAAGGGGAGTGTGGTAATCGGTGTGTATTTTTTTTGTTGTTGTTGTTCTTAAATAGTGCCATTATTTTAAACATGAATGTAACTGCTGTGGATAAAGCTAACCATGCAGTGTACTTGGAGTAAATTAATCACGGATACAGAAAACAAGTGTCGCTTTAGGCAAATTTCGTTCTGATTTTTGTGTCCTTGGCTCCAGTGTTTCGTTGTTGTTGATCCTGTGTTAGTGGGATGATTATTTGTTTTCTTTCATTCTTTGTATGTGCAGCAATGGAAACTGGTATAAATGCACTGGGGAACACTTTCTGTGGTTCAGCTGACTGAGTTTGGGGCAGAGGACTCATCTGAACCCCAAGAGAGTTTGAGTACTATTCCTTTTCACGATCCTGTTGTGAATCAAACAAGGAATTAGCTGCAGTGTATTTTATAAAGATCTTATTATTCTACTTAACTTTCTTATCAAGCATTTCACATGTACCACCCTCTTAAACACACTTACAGAGTTTATGGTTAACTCTCCTGAGTGCTTGGATACCTGATCCCTGTACCCTGTCCTTCTTACATAGATTTAAGTAACCATTAGAACGGATCCTGATTTTTACCAAAGCAGGACCAGCGTGGGCTCAAGGACAGTCAAGCTTGTGAGTATAGGGAGGAGCTACGCCATCGTAGCTTTTCACATATGCACCCTTAGAGGACACACAGCACCTCAGCCAGTCGTACCCACCTCTGTGGTGTTGATTAGGCAGGATCAGAGCTTGTCTCTTTTCCTAGAGGCCCCAAACGATAATCTTCTCTACCTGTTCGAAAATATTTGAGGGACAGTTCTTTATTCTAGAGGAAATCATCCAAAATAAAGGTAGTAATTTTCTCATCAAGAACGCTTCCAATGTCGCTTTGATGGTGGTACTCTAAAGACCCATCTTGTGAGTCTGCAGACTGGGATCCTATCATCAGCTGATGCGTGCTGTGTTCCGGTGATTATATTTCTATTCATTTTTAAAAGTACCCTGTTTCATTTTTTGAATGACAGGTGATAAACGTTGCCAGTTACTCTTCTGCTGAAAATAATAATAATAATAAATAAACTTATGCCAAATGGTTTTAGAGGGGAAGGAAAAGGTCAAACATGATAGGTAACCTTTAGCCATCTGACCGGTGCATAGCAAAGGTTGATAGTAACACACTGAGATCCCCTGCGTGAATTCCCAGCACACACTTGTGGTTCTCTTCGACTTGAGGTGAAGGCAGTGAAACTGCACCTCACTGCATTAAAAATAAAACTGTGCATGGCATGAAGATGGCACGATTAGAGTCAAGCCTTGGCTCCTAACCTCTCCAGTCCTGAAGACAGACTTTGATTTTAGAGTGGCAACATCGGCACAGAGATTCTAAAAGTAAGAATGAAGCCCTCCGTGCGTGATCGATACACTGCATATCCCTTCCTCATGCCCCTCCCCTGCCCTCTCTTTTCTCCCAAACACTTAGCCATGGCGTCAGTCCAGTTCCCAGATGATCCTTTTCCAGTTCTCCCCTTGGGTCCATCTTTGATTTGGCTGAGTGTTTGTTTGTTTTCCCACGCATGTAAGCCTTAGGTGTTTCTGCTATCATACCCATGTTAGTAATTTTAGCACAGCTTTTAGCAAAGTCAGCGTAAAGATCTTATTATCTTATCTTCTCCCCTACCCTCTGCGCTGTTCAGAGAGGTTCCCCAAACACATGTCTATAAATAAATGATGCTACCAGTACAATCTCAGTATCTTCTAAATATTTTATTGTTATTATTTTCTTGAGTCTTGAAATAATTTTCAGACCAAAGTCATTTTTCTATCCTTATTTACCCTCATGATCAAATTCACTAACACTTCTAAATCTGATTTAGCCTATGAAACAACAAAAAAAAAAAGAAAGAAAGAAAAAGAACAGGCTGAAAAGAGTTGAAATGATTGAAAACCAGTATGCCACGGATTACCCGGATGCTTTCCGCTGCCCTACCCAGCACGTGGTAAGCTAAGTGCAGTGTTTCCTCCTCTGACCTGTGCTTTGCCACAGTGGATTCACCTTGGAGCTAAAATCCAAATCGTCTCTGAAGCGTAAGATTCCACGTTGTCTTGCTGAAAATCAGCCTCAGTCTTCCCTGTAGTACTGCTAGCAAAGTTAACAAAAGGAAAAGTGGAGGATTTCCAGAAGCACAAGCCGTGGGGCTGAAGGCTTTTTGTCCATCATGCCTGTAAGATTCAGCGAATAATTCACATCTTCTAGTATGTGGTCCTTCAACATAATGATTACAATATATTTATCATATGCTTTGCAGTTCATGCGAGATCTTCAAAATATGCAAGGTCATAAATGCATCACATTTCTTTGATGCAACTTTCCCACTTGGAATATAGGTGCTATGTGCCCATCTTGAGCTGCAGAATAACACCATATTTGCTCTTGACCAATTCCAAGGCCTCTTTTTTATTGCTTTGGTTTTTAAAGCAATATTATTTATATTTTTTGATGTACATATTTCTAAAAGGCAAATAATGCACTTTCTTAATATCCTTCTAAGAGCTTTTTACAGAAGAAATGTTTATAAATATTTATTGAGATACTGGTTATTAGCAAAGATTATTCTGGACAAGAAAAAAGTGACCATTCAAATACACTTTGAGTTCTCACGTTAGCAGAGGGCAATGCTTTAATAAGTCTTGTGTGTGTTTAAAGTATTAAATGCCTTCAGTAGTGACCAGATTTTTTTTTTTTTTTTTTTTTTGGTGTCCTGAAAGCTCCTTATATCTTCTCTTCTGGCATGGGGACATATTTTTCTAGAAAGGATTTTTCTTGTTGGGTTGTGATAAGCTATAAAAGAGAAACTATTTTACTCATACAATGAAACTCCTAGCATAAACATCCTTTTAAAAGACCTTCATTTGATTGAAGAGAAATTATTTTAATGTGAAAATGGATTTTTTTTTCTCCAGTAAGAATGCTACAAGACTTCAAAAGTTATTGGTTTTATTGGGAAAGTTGGATTTTAGCACCTAGGATAGTTGCTGTTTTTATTTAGAATGCTAACACAGTAAAAAGGAGTAATTAATTCCACTGCACTGAGTACTCAAATCCTGGGCGTCCTCTGTGCCATCTACAGGCACCGGAAGCACCCACCGAAAGCAGCCTCTAGAAGAAAGAGGACATAAGGCAAGAGGCAGCTCTTTTGATAGAACCCTTGGGGTTTCAAACGGTCCCTAACTTGAGGGCCAATTGTGTTGGTCAGTTGCAGCATTTAAAGGATACTCGAGTTTCAAAGTCAGAAGAAGGAATTAAAATACAATTTTGGCAAATCCAAAGGAGAAAGCAGTGAATCTGATGCTCAACTGGGCAAGACTGAGTAAGAGAGGGCGCAGAGCTTCCAGAGGTATTCTGTTAAATTAACTTCTGCTTTTAGATTGTGTAGTATAGGCATTCGCTCAGCCTCTGCCACTGCAAAATAAATAAATAAATAAAATAATGTGCCTGCACCTCAAGGTTATCTCTTTGAGCATAACAACAACAAATGATAACCTGATGCAGGAAAGCCTGCCCTTTAAAAGATGTAAAATAGGATTCTGTATCTATGCTACTTCTATCATCATCATCATCATCATCATCATCGTTATTAATTTCTATCATCATCACTTCTGTTATACACAAGCTGAATTTCAGAAACTAATGTGCGTCCACGTTTCAGTGAATGTTTTGATTTTAATAACACTGTTGGGGAAATATTACACGCATTTGCAAACACGCTTGGAGCTTGGGTTTTACCTAAATGAAGTTTTAAAGCCTGACCTTGTTGGCTGTGGAATATGGAGCGAGTCCTTTTGCTATGAGTACCTTGGTTTCTTTAATTTGTAAGTTATGTTCAATAAACCCCCACACTATGTAAATATTTAGACCACGCTGCTGCCAATGAGCAGCTTTTACAGAAAAGCAGGAGGGAAGAACATTTTTCATAAGATTCATTGGGGGTCCTCACTGCCTTTCATGGCAGCCACTATGTAATACGTGGAACTGTGAAAGTAAACAAGCGTGCGTGTGTGTGTGTGTGTGTGTGTGTGTGTGTGTGTGTGTCCACTCACGCACACACATGCAGTGGAGGATTTTGGATGATGAGGAGAATGCGAAGCACTAGGTGAGGAAGGCTGGAGGAAAGAACAGGTAGAGATCACAAAAGGCAGAGCGGGAGTTCTTAAAACTGTTTGCACTTCCTAATTTCCCCAGTTCCCCAATCGAGACTCTGTGACTGAGCTCCCTGTGGGGCTAAACCTTGCTCTAATTGCCTCTTTCTGCCCCGGCCACGCTGCACGCGGTGCTTACATGAGAGTCTGTTGATTGGTGCACGAGCCACTCCAGAGCAGAGCAAAGCCTGTCGCTCTGACTACACTCTCCTCGGAGCAGTCGGCTTTGATGTTCAAGTTCCTCCTTAACCAAATTATGAATGCTCTATTTCTCTCCATTGCCACTGTAATGAACTTTCACAATAATTATATGCAGGGCTCCTTGCACTAGATTTTTTTTTTTTTGTCCCCTTAGGTGCCTGTACTCTGGTGAGTTCTACAAATCCTCAAGGAAATGTGGCAATGCTAGCTGGGTGCAAAGCCATAGGGGAGCGATGAGTGGCTGGAAAAGCCTGTGAGGATACCGCGGGCCAGAAACTGGCTGACTGGGAGAAACAGGGAGCATTTCCGGCTGATGCACATCTGAATGTGTGGAATACAACATTTAAAATGCGTCTTCTTTATTTTTTTATTTTTTGACTCTGTTGCCCAGGCAAGCCTCACTGTCTTGTGAGCATCCTGCTTCGGCCTTCTGACTAACTGGGAGGAGAGGGTTAACCCCACCACATCAGGCTTTGTGTTTCATAGTTTCAACGCTATGCCATGTAAAGTTCAGGCAGAAGAATTCTGCAGCGGAAACAATATTGAATGTCATTTACTATACATAACTCTTAAACAGGTCCTAAAAGGGACTTTCTGTACCTTTCATATATATGATTGTTTGTGTTTCAATAAACTTCCTCATACTACACATAGATTCTTCAATGAAATTGCGAAGAGAGTCTTCACAAGTATAACAAATAATTATCCAAAAATTTTCACACTATTCCTCACTAAACAGAGGGAATGAGAATAAAATTCTGCCAGCTTTAATGGGCTTTCTATTTATCTCACTAACAATAAAAACTGAAAATGTTGCATTCAACAAAGGAGAGTTTATCTTCTAATGTCCTCATCAAATTTTGCCATTTGCATACGTATAATCCTTGGAAAGTAAGTCCTCACTATTCCAGTCTTTAAAATGGACACTACAGTGTTACCCAGTGTAAGCAATTGAAGTGAAGCTTAAACACACTGAATACTCTGTTTAAAAATTACAAGTCAATCCTTATGTCACCATGGCTCTGACTCTACAATGGCTGCTCTTGGTTAATTCTTCTTCTCTCCTTGTCTTTTCTATTTTGTTTATTCTTCTTAATCATGAAATTTCAACAAATGGTGGTTAGAGCCAAGCAGCCTCCTAAATGCTTGTTACGTATTTTCTAATTTAATCCTCACATCAATCTTACAAGTCAGTCCTAATGTTGTTGTGATTTTTCATAGGAGCATTGAGATGTACAAACAAAAAGATTGTTTAAGCTTTTTTGTTATTGGGCTAACGATTTATCTGAGTTTCACATTCAGAAAGAACTATGCAGTAAAATTCGTGAGTGCTATGACATGTAGGTTTTTTTTTTAACTTAATACATTATTTGATATAGGGCCTCACTCTCTGTTGTAGTGCAGTCCTAAATTCACTATGTAGCCCAGGTTAGCCTTGGACTCAAGGTAAGCCTCCTGCTTCAGCCTTTATAATGCTGGGACGACAGCAACCGCACCTGGCTTACTGGGGCTTGGGAATCAAACTCAGAGCCTTGTGCTTTCTAGGCCAGTGTTTTAACCACTGTTATTCTTCTGGCTCCTACCTTAATATTTTTACCATCCCCCCAGATAAAAAAATGTATATTAAATCATAAGGCAGCAATTAACACTCAGTAAAAGCATAGAGGACTAAATTTTAAGCAATTTTAACAACAAAAAAAGAGAGTATGCACATGTAAGCCTCTAGAATCAGGTCACAATACCTAAGAGAAAGGATTTTGGAAGGCTCTAATAAATACCCCTGAGCGTGGTGGTTTCAAATTCTTGCATTGCAAGAGAAGACAACGGACTTTTTCTTTCCAGAGAAACCCACTTTGTATAAGCCAATGAAGATCAAACAGGATGACCCAAAGCTGGTCACCAGCCTCCCAAACAGGTCCCTAGAAAAGCTCCACCCTGGCTCTGCCTTTCCCTGACTGCCTAAGGTTTATTCAAGGTCTCTTCCTACACGATATAGTTTTACTTCTGTCAGCTCAGTAGTTGGCAGTTTGTTTACTGAAAGAAGTTGCCTAAAACAAAGCTTCAGATGTTGCTAGAATGGAGATGGAGATGCTGATGTCAACACATGACAGATTAGAGAGCTCGCAGTGCGAGAATCCTTGCGGTATAGATTTTAACATAATTATCAATACATTCCTTTCAGCTATTTTCCCATTTTAATTGCATACAGTTTATGTCTTTGTTTTATGTAGCTATTTCTAAGAGAGGAAAATGAAAGCAACTAGATGAAAATAAAAGAATTATGCAAAGGAATCGAAGGCTTGCCAAATGCAGAATTTGTGGTTTCTACTTTGTGCATGATTTATGCACAATTACATTTTTCAATGTATTATTCTGCAAGCTACTTCACTGTAAAGTCCCAGTTTGTCTTTCTAGTGTTTGTGTTTAGATTGAGACAAATAGGCTTCTTTTATTTTTATCCTTAAAGCCAATAACTTTTTTTGAGATGTGGGATTTATCTATTTTAGATTAAGCATTATCCATGATCCTTTGCATTATTATTTGGCTTGATGGTAAAAACTGTGTCACCGTTCAAATTGGTCTCCTACTAACTTTTTCAAAGGATAAAAGTAAGTTCACTTCAAAAGTTGATGTCCCTTTGTTGCTCAGGAATAAATCCCGAATTCAGATGATTTATATCTCAGCTGAATCTACAGATAAGGGGCCACAGCTGGAAAAAAAAAAAAAAGATTGCAACCCTGAATACCATAGGAGGCATGATGATTGTTTAAGATCCAAAGAGGAAAGAACCTAGCTGTGCATTTCACCCTATAGACTAATTACTGGGGTAGACAAAGAAAGAAAACTGAAACATCCCTAAAGTGAAGAAAAACATAAACATAGCGAAATGAACATTAAAGATTAGGGATGATTGGATCCCATCATCACACGGAACTCTAGTGAAAGGATGGCCAGGAAGTGGTTGTGATAAGAGTAATAGTTCAGTTTTTGAAGAATATAAAATTCTGTACTGCCAAATTTAAGAGAGAGACAGACAGAGAGGAGATTAATCTTTGGGTTTTAGTAGGACACCTTGCTCTCAGCTACTTTGTCATTGCTAGGACACAGTACCTGACACCCACAGCTTAAGGGTGGAAAGGGTGATGTTAGCTCACAGTTCGGGTGGTCTCATCTACTCATGGGTGGCTGGCAGTGGCGAGATAACAACATCCAAACACACAAGGCCTTTGGTTGACATTTCATATCCAAATCATAGTACTCCATTTCCAGAATTTTAGTCACTAAAGCAGTGAAGAGAATTAAGGCCTTCGAATAAAACAGACGTGTTTAGAACATGAATAAATAATAGGGTTTACCAGGGACATGCATTGAAGTAGCAATGCAATAAGCTACACTATTATTGCAAAATAACTTAAATATACGATGCATTGTTTGTGCAAGTCATGGTGTGGGAAAAGGAAAGATATTTTTAAAAGTACCAGTCAGGGCTGAGTGATAATTTTCTAAAATTTATCTTGCTGAAAATCTAATTGTTGATGAATAGAAAAGCGCTGTACACAGAGATACACAGCCAACGTCTGCCTGAGTCGCCTAGCTCTACGGTGCTAAAGACCTTTGCTTCACAGCAGCGTAGTTAAAATGACTACGCACAGGATCTGATATTAACATTGGCCTAAACCACATATGCCAAAAATAAATAAATAAATAGATAGATAGATAGATAAATTGACATCGTAATGTGAAAGATCTGACATGTCACAACTATAAGAAGAAATGAAGTGTGGGTCTTTGGGTTGTGGCTAATTGCTACAGCTGATCAGTGAGACTATTGACTTCTATTGGTCCATCCCCATTCCTTTCTTTCTCGTGTCCTTTCTTCAGGGTATTGTATGATATGACTGTGATAGGTTCTCTAAAATTGCATACAGGACATAGAATAGACAGGGCTTAATGTAAAACTCCTGAGATTCCCCCTACCCCAAACAGAGATAGACAGTGCTCAGTAAACAGGCTCACGTCTCTAATGCCTTTAGCAACAAGTTTATGTTGGCCATCTCCAGGCAAGAGCCCGTGAGTCAGAATGGGACTATGTTCCTTGATCTTATTAGGAGAATTGCAGTTCAATAAAATCGTGTCTGAATTGCCTATATTTCTGTGAGATTTACTTTTGTTCTAGAGCAAACAAAATAGGAGAGAAAAAATAGAAATAATTGCAATGATCTTTTAAGGAGATTTAAACAATAATTTTAAATATTTATTAACCTAGTTACTACTTTTAGTGCTTTTCATCATTTTTGGTATATCCAGATTTCTGTCTGGTATTATTTTCTCCATGCCTGAGGGAATCTCTTTAATATTTTTGAAGTACAGGTCTGGTGGTGATGAATTCTTCCAGCTTTTTCACGTCTGAAACAGTTTCCATTATACTTCTATTTGGAAAGATATTTATACTGACTGTAGAATTCTAGGCTGAGAGTTTTTCATTCCCACTTTCCCTGCTTTTCTTCCCTTTTAGATACTGCTCTGATGAATTTTGACTTGAGGTTCTTTCAACTAGCAGTATGCTGAGATTTTATCTTTTATTATTTTGTACATGATACATGTTCTCATATGTATATGATTCCCTTTGATTTTATTTTCCCTTTACTGTTTATATCAAGGAATTTAATTATGTCTGTTGCATCTGCATTTACATTTATCTCGCTTGGGGTTTTGTCTTTGACTTATGGCTTTGCATATTTCATTTGGTTTGGAAAAAAATTGAACATCGTTTCTTTAATTTTTAAAAAAGTCTCTTCTTTTACCCAGAGGTATTAACGACATGTGGGCCAAACCACCTTAAGTTGTTGCACAGTTCAGCAATAATGTTTATTTTTCAAATATTTATTTACTGTCTGCATTTAATTTTGCACAGTTTATGTCTTTCATTCTCAAATTCCATCTCCACAATATCAAATCTGCAAATAATCTGACCAGTGTATTTTTCATCTCACGCTCGGCTTGTTTTGTCTCTCAGGTGCTCTGCCATGAGCAGTCTGCTCGTCCGCCTGCCCACCACTTCCAGCGTGGCAGCCTGTACTCGGGAAGCTTTAGCCCTCACATTTGGCCCACTTTCCCTCCATTGAAGCCTAGAATATTCCCAGCCAGTGAGCTGGGACAGTACAACGCCTCCTTTCACTTGTTTCCTGCTTTATTGTAGGTCTTTCTCTTTTGCATGGCATGCAAACTCTTAAAATCATACTTGTGCATACTTTACCCCAAATTTTACTTGTTATAGGGAAGAGGGCACATCTATTCCCTGTTATCTTGTCTTGACTAGAGGTATACATATATTGATTTCAAAATGAATTTCAAAATGATTTCTATAACATCGTATTCCATTACACGAAGCTGTCACATGCTATTTAGTAATTTTTATTTGGTGACAGTTTGATATTTTAAATTATATATATATATATATATATATATATATATATATATATATATATAATTTGAGTATAATATACATATATGCACATAATTATCAAGAGCTGTCAGGAGCTCAGGGGCAGTGCGGCTGGACACAGAGCCCTGTGTAGAAAAGTGCAAAAGAGAATGAGAACAGGTTTGTGGCACTGGTGTGAGAATCCAGCAGAAGGAGGGGAGACCCCTTGAAGATATTTCTCAGTCCACATCCACAGGGTATGACATTAGTTGGATGCTGGCAATCTTCACATAAATTCACCAAGAACTGAAATAAGAAATCCAGTATGGAAATACACAGGGAAGTACAAATGCCTAGTCAATTCGTTAATTTTTTATTAGACATGAAATGCGTAAGAGTTGCTTGTGTGATATTCAGGTACTAGTACTAGTATAGTCAGAGTTTAGGATTTGAGATAGCTGAACTTGAGAGACTGAATGAGGATGATCCAAATGCTTTAAGAAAATGCACAGTAGTTGGAACAACAGATGACCCATATGTATGTGTGTATGCATGTATATATTTATTTTTTTCTATGTAATGTGTAGAGTAGAATTCAAGCACAGAAAGAAACTAAAGGCCGTTCTTCATGTGACTAGAATAAAACAATGGTGATAGTTGGTTAGAAGTACAAAAGAAAAGATTGTTGCTGTAATGAAAAATAAAAACATTAGTAGTGAAAGTTCAAGAGAAAAAAAATTAAAAGAACAAAGTAGTCCAATATATTAAGTACTGCTTTTGTCACCCTTATTATTTAAAGTTAGGCTTGAAATTTTGGCAAATGTCACCAGACAAAAGCAAGGAACAAAAGGAATATGCATCAGAAAGGAAGAAGTGAAGATTTCCCTATTTGCATATGACATGATAGTCCTCATAGAAGACCCCAAAACTCCCACTCAAAGACTCCTGGAACTAATAAATAAATTCAGTGTAGTAGCAGGCTATAAAATCAATAAGCACAGATCAGTAGCATTTCTATACACCAATTACAAATCCAAAGAGAAAGAAATAAAGAAAACGAACTCCTTTACAATAGCAAGAACAAAATAAATAAATAAATAAATAAATAAATAAATAAATAAATACTTAGGAACAAACCTCACCAAATAGGTGAAAGAACTATACAAATTAAACTGCAAAATTCTGAAGAAAGAGATTGAAGATGACTTTAGAAAATAGAAAGACATCCCACGTTCCTGTATAGGAAGAACTAATATTGTCAAAATCGCCATACTCCCAATGCTGCTATACAAATTCAATAAATGTCAATCAAAATACCAGTTATATTCTTCACAGAACTAGGAAAATAACTTAAAATGTATATAGAACCAGAAAAGACCCAGAATCTCTAAAGCAATTCTGAGTAAGGCAAAGCTGGAGGAATCACAATCCCCGACTTCAAAAAATACTACAAAGCAAGAGAGATTAATTCTACATGGTACCAGTAAAGGACAAGAGGACCAGTGGAACAGAATTGAGGATCCTGAAACAAACCCAAACACCTGTAGTCAACTGATCTTCGACAAAGGGGCCGAAACAATCCACTGAAGAAAAGATAGCATCTTCAACAAATGGTGCTGGGAAAAATGGACCTCCACGAGCAGGAGAATGAAACGAGACTCATATCTGTCTCCACACACTAAGCTCAGATTAAAATGGATCAAAGAACTGGACATCAAAACAGAAACAGTGAACTTACTAGAAGAAAAAAGAGGTAAAACCCTAGAAGACAGAGACAGGAAAGGATTCTTTGAACAAACTCACAAACTGCTCAAGAAATTTCAGCAACAATCAACAAATGGAACTCCATTAACTCAAAAAGCTTTTGCACAGCAAAAGAAACAATCAACAAGGTGAAGAGAAAACCCAGAGTGGGAAAAGATATTCACCAGTAACACTTCAGACAAAGGGTTAATATCTAGAGCATACAAGGAACTGAGAAGCGTGAAGCCCTCTGAAAGAAGCGATCCCACCAAGAAGTGGGCTGCTGTAACGGAAGAAACTTCTCAGAAGTACACATGGCCGACGGCACACGAAAAGTCTTCTTCATCATTGACCATTAGAGGAATGAAAATAAAAACAGCATGAGGTCTCACCTCACTCCAGTGAGGACGGTCTACATCAAGAACTCCAGAAACAATTGCTAGTGAGGGTGAGGAGAAAAAAGAATTCTACTCCATTGCCGGTAAGAATGTAAGCTGGTACAACCAGTAAGGAAAGCAGTCTAAAGGTTCCTTAGAAAGCTGAGAGTGAAAATTCCATTTGATCCAGCTACTGCTCTACCAGGAATGTTCCCAAAAGGAAGTCAACATACAGAAAAGATATAAGCATATCCATGTTTATAGCAGCACAATTTATAATAGCCACATCCTGGAAACAAGCTACCTGCCCGTCCATACAGGAATGGTTACAGATGAGGTGGTACCTACACACAATGGAATACTATGCAGCCACAAAGAAAGACAGATTTGAAGCATTTGAACAAAAATGGGGCTACCTAGAGTCAACGATACTCAGTGAAATGGACCAAGCACAGAAGACTGACTACAGATGAGTGCCTCTCTTTTGAAATGTTCAAAAATAATAATATAAAAAAACCCCAACATGAATGGCAGGGTAGAACTCCATGATTCTAATGTGTTGAGAGAGTTTGGAATTCATGTATTTTTTAAAAAAGAATGTTAAAATTTATGTCATGTGATTTAAAAAATAAAATCTAAAAAATTAATAATAGCCTTGGAATTGTAAAAAATGAATCAAATCAAATAAACAAATAAATATTGCTCCAGACCAATAAAAACTAGTGCAATTGGATGGACAATTCCATTAGCCGAAGTAGAATTATATCATCTTGGAGGTCATCTGGTTATATAAGTGGTTAATGGAACCCTCCACGATATGATCACATGGAAAAATCAGATATTTGCTAGGGACATGAGACAGAAGCCCAAATGGATGGACTATCTGTACATCCATCAGATCCTTGTTTCCAGCATACCAACTTTGGTAATAACCTAGAATAAAATTGATCCCAGCGATCAAGACAAGTAGCATTAGTTTACTATGAATGGGTAGATACAGAATGAAGCATTGAGGGCTATATTTAGTGTTGGATTCCTACAAAAGATATAATTTAATTGCAACAAACTGCTGACACGGTTTTATTTATTTTAATTGGTAGAAGCCATAACAAACACAGATATAATTAGGTCTTCTAAAAGCTGCAGAGTCTGGAATAAGCAGTACTAGATTTGACGCAAGTACTATTATTGAATCTTAAATTGAAAATATTTCTTTTTAAAATTCTAATTTAAGAGTGAAATTAGAGAGTAATCAGGGAAAGAAAATTGATCTCAGTAATTGTTAAAACATATAACTTACAATCTATATAGTAAAAGAAAGTTATGAATTCAAATGAACCTTTTTCCCATTTTTTCTGTCATAACAGAAACTACATATCAATTTTTGTAAAAGAAAGAGAGAGAGAGAGAGAGAGAGAGAGAGTTAGTGGGTGTTAATAAACACATATCAAAAAGGTTTGTATTAATTAGGTTTCAGGACAGAGAAGTCAGTTATATGACTTTCATTATCCGTCATGCAAATATTATTTTAAAACATGTAGGTATTTGTGAGTTACAATTCTAGACAGGCCATTTAAAAATGTGGATTGCGGTACAGTCATACATCATACCCTTTCCACCCCTGTACCTCAGGAGTTTCATATGATTAATGCTATCCCCAAGATTGCCAAAGAAATTAATAATTAGCTACCTATAGCCAGAAACGTAGATAAGCCACCTGCTGTGGCTTCCCAATTCATTTCCTTCTTTTGTTTAACCACACAAAGAAACAATTATCTTCCATTTGTGACATCCCAATCAGTCCCATAGCAACAAGCATCCCCTGCTAACACTTCAGGATGGGAATAATCAGAGTGTAGATATGAACTTCTGAAGGTGAAAGAATGTATTTATATATAAATACCTCAACGACTAGCAATTTCAACAGAGAGAGAAATAGCATTCCGGATATCTCACAGATAAAGATTTCTTTTTAAATGTTAATTTTTTCAGACTGTATACCTCATCTTTTAAACCTTTTCTCCAGTCATTATCATCGTACCTTGAGTATTTACAGCTGAATACAGTTGACTCTGACCTTTTGAAATCAGAATCGCAAGCCATCCTTTCTCTTTGTCACCGTGATAATGGAACGGATCGGATTCTTCCTGCAGACACTGTAATGGAGTTCAACTGTTATGGTGCACACGAATGAAAAATGTTAAGCCTTTCTTGTCTCCACCATGTGCCACCACAGCACACAGCAGATGCCCTTCCTGGAGAAGTCCGTATGGCAGAAGGCTAGCACCGGTGATACTTCCTCTAAAGTCAAGGGAGCCAGCTGCATGGAAAGGATGTCATAGGTGCCATTTGGAGGCTGAGATACAAGTGTCTCAAGTGAGAGGCACTCTATCTGTCTCGTTCTTAACCCTCCAAAGCACCTGCTAGCTATTCATTGGCAGAGTGGGTCTTTATGCTACATTGTGACTTCAGGAACACTGAAAGCTTATTCACTACTCTATCCCCATACTCAACGACAATTTCCATCTACCTACTAACTTATTTCAGGTTTTTCTTCAGCAGTCTAGAAAAAAAAATCTTAAAACTGAAAACTAAGGTATATATTGTAACTCTTATAGTCAATAGTATGTGCTCACTTAAATTCTTTTTTTCCCATTTTATTGATGTGTATACGTGCAAAATTTGAAGGTTTACAATGGAGTTGAGCATTTTGTGCACATATGTATCTTGCCAAGGTGACAAGGGCTTTCCCACTCTCTTCCTGTCCCTCCATCTACCCTCCCCATCCTCCCTCCTCCCTCACCCTACCCCCCTGTTTCACTCTGTTCTTCGTTTTAAGTTCCATAAGGGTTGTGATCTGGGTCTCTCATATCAGAGAGACCGTTCGATGTTTCACCTTCTGCTTCTGACTTACTTCCTTAAGCATGATGTTCTCAAGTTTCTTCCATTTGCCTGTTAAAGAAATAACTGGATTTTTTTTTTTTCTAAAAGAACAGCATTGTAGGCAATGAGCAACTAGAGGGATAAAACAGCTAATGGGGGGATGGGGAGAAGATAAGAATATACATTTAACATTCATACCTGAAATCCGTAAGTAGTTGTGTTGGCTTGCTGTCATCTAAACTATTAAACTGTTTAACTAACATGCACAGCTTAAGAGGCAAGGGATACATTAGTAGAGAGAACAGAGAAAGTAAATAGAACCATTTGTGCATGAAGATTGCAGCACTGGAGACTCGGGCACCACAGAAATCTATAAGTTATAGTTTATTGAACCAAGAAGATACAAGTTTAACAAAAGATAATAATAAACCATACAAAGCAGGATGATTATGAGGAAGAAGCAGACAAATCCGCAGGAAGCTTTTTTTTTTTTTTTTCTGTTTCCTTCTTGTTCCTCATTGAAGGCCTTACATGCAGAGGTTTGTGCAGTGAGTTAATCAAAATGTCAGATATCTTAGCATTTTGTCCTAGAAATGATGTTAAAATGAACTTGCCCGGTTTCCAAAATTTCTTAGGTAAATCACATCTCCAGGATCATCCTAGTCCAGGTTCATTTTATATTTATTATTATTCCTCTACATCTGCATTATTGCTATATCATAGGTTATATATTTATGGCTAGCTTCTCTTCCATTTCCTTCATAATTAAGGAAGCTGACATATACTGCCTTTTCTTTCCAAGCCAAAAAATCCTGAGAGACATGAACATGGCAGAGTGGGTTATGATCGTCAACGATACGTTAGCTTTCTTCTTCAGAGACAGACTCAGGTTACTGAAGGCATGCTTGCCAAGTCGGAAGGCCAAACGAGGTAAATGAATGAATAATTCCGCCCAAGATTCCACCATTGGGAAAACATCAATAGCAGAAATGTTTGCAAATGTTTTGGCTTATGGAAATCAGTACTGATAAATTTTATATGACTTAAATGCTTACCTTACTTCCTTTATCTGGGCAAGCAATTGAATTAATACATAAAGAATAACATGATATATCAGAGATACTGGTTCAAGATAATGTTTCCCAAGGGTTCAACCAAACATGTAGTGTAACTCCCATTTTCCATTGACAGAGAGGTTGGATGCTAAATTCTGTAGTGATTTATACATTAACTTTACAGTAACACCGAGTGCTCGGCTCCTAACACAGACACATGTTGAAACCTCTCATGACGCCGTTTTCTAATTTTCTCAAAGGAGACAGTAATATTTATCCTATGTCTTTGCCATGAAGGTTAAAATAGCTAATGTCTATAAAATTGATACAAAACATTATATACCATAGGACCTTATCAAGATTTTTTAGGCAACTTAAGGTTGTAGCAGTAAACTAGCCAGTCGAATGCTAAAATAAATGGGCTCTTTAAAGATGTGGAGTTTAATCTCCCTCAACTTAAAACACCAAACACACACGCGCGCGCGCGCACACACACACACACACACACACACACACACACACACACACACACACACTACCCATTAGAATACAGTTTGGTACTAACACAAAACTGGGAGGAGAAAAATCCAGTAGTATCTATAGTTACTAAACTGTTTGGGATTATGTGTTTCAAGATTGATGATGAAAACTTTCGTCTGAAGCTCCTGATTGACAGCCTTTCTAGAAAAGATGGACAAATTAAACACTGTACTCCTGAATTTGATAGCGGTTGGGACACTTCCTAACCAAATACAAATTGGCTCTGGGTTTTCTGCCAATTATTTTTTTTTTCCGGGTACATTGGATGAAGATTTGATTGCTGGCTGGCAAGTGCACTGACTTGATGTGTGATCCCTGAGGTTTTAATCGTTTTGATCACATTCTTGTCTCGCTAAAAAGTGCAATTGTTGGCAATCACTCCTTTCCTCATTACTGCCAACTGGCTCTGGTCTACTATATTTCTTTCATTTTATTATTCCCCACTCTAACTTTCTATAACTCAGCTTAAGAACATTCTAAGCTCCTTGACTTGCATACCATCCTTGACAGTCCGGAAGATCCTCACTGGTATAATACATTCTTTTGAAGTTTACTGAAACGTAAACTCAACAATTAATTACTTTTCTATGCCAGTCTCATGCATATTGACAGAGTCTCTACCCTCTTTCTATTGGGGACAAAAAGATACAACATTCTTATCCTTCTGGGTGATCATTGTACCTTTGAGTTCATTGATTGATGTGTTTACTCTTCTAACAATTTTTCATTGAATCCTAAATATGGGTCAAGTGCAATCCGAAGTGCTGGGAATGCAATCCTGAACAAAAGCAAACACAATTCTTGAGCTGATTGAATATTTATTTTAATAAAGGAGAAAAACATTATCTATCACGCGAACCAATGTAAAGCTGCAACAGTAACCATGTTCTAAAGGTGAAGTGCTGTTTACATGAGTAGTAGAAGCAGTTATTCCAAACAGGATGCTTAGGACATTTGTGAAAATAATTGGCCTTTGAGCCGTTATGAAGATGACTGGCTGATGTTAGGGTGAAAAGCATTTCATGTTGGAGGCAGAGGATGCACCGACAGTGAAACGGTACAGAGTTTGGAGCGTAGAGTCTGAAAGGAGCTAAGAGAAGATTGGAGTAAACAAAACAGAAACACAATTGAGATGGGTTAACCAAAAGATACAGCTGAAGTGGTGAATAAGTAGTTCCTATGAGGTCTTCAAGCCAAGTTAAGAAACAAGTAGAGTTTAAGCACAATGGAATTCGAATGATTTTAAAAGAGACAATATCATCCAGTTATTTTCAAAATAACATTGCCTGGGTTGTGGGATAAAAGGTAGAAGTGGAAAAAATAATAATAAAAACTAAATTAGACCAGTGAATAGGCAAATGCAAAATTTTAGAAAGAAAAAGTGGTAGAAATAAATATGAATAGAAATAAATATGACTAAAAGCTGTTTAGATAGAGCTATGTATGGGCAGGTCTTAGACTCAAATACATGCTGTCAGTGTCAGCATACCTAGCAGTTGGCAAACTGCATAAATTAAATGAGCGGTAGGTCCGTTTTCAGAGACAAGAAACCATGAAAGAAGATTTTGTCATGTTCAGTTTTAACCATAGTGCAATTTAAACGTCTTTGAAATATTTAGGGGCAGATGCCAGGCAAGCAGATGGCTAGATACATCTGGAGATCCAAGATACCTCACCTGAAAGTGTGCATTTGCGAATTGCCTTCTTCCAACTGGTAATTCAAGGAGTAAAAACGGAAGTACCTGCTGAGCCAAAGAGGATAAATGACGAGAGAGTAGGAGGAGCACTCAGCTTCCAGGGTGAAACTCTTTGTCACCTTCCTCGTCGTGAGGACTCCAGCGTCTCCAGTCGCCTACTTCTACATGCAGGCCACAACAGAGACGAGGGTGCACGAGGTAAATAACAATGTGAATGCTTTTAACAAATAGACTAAATACTACAGCAACTACAGTCAAAATTTCATAGATTTTTTGCATCGCTTGTAATATTGACAATTATCTCTTAATCTTATCTGAAAATCAAGATAGCAGTTAGTCATTTGATATTGAGTACCTTTTCCACCTGTAAATAAAGCTTGTAAATATATCATTTGTACTGTCCCACAGCATTGAATAAAGACAATTATGACGTATTTTTCTCACAGCGTTTGTTTGTTCATCCTTCAAAATTCTTTTGACAAGGCAGTGCTTCCTGCTCTCCAATAACTGGGTCATTCTTTCCCTCCAGCTAAATGCCTAATATTCTCTTTAAAACGTAAACTTTGCTCCTTTGGTCTGAATCTCCCTCTTGCTCATGTGTGTATTTGCTTCTGACGGATATCTGTGGGAGCACAGTATCTCTTCTATCTTCAAATCTTCTTAATTATGTAGGTCATTGTTTTCTGCACTTAAAAAAAAAAACTTTCTTTCACTTTCCTGCATCCACTCTCTTCATTTTTTGAGCATTCTAACAACTTGAATTTTCTCAGTCTCATTAATTTTTTATAAAGATGAGCTCTTTTTCAAAACCTAGGGACTCAGAGTTGGACCCAAGATTTTGCATATGAACTTGGGAGACATCTATGAACTGAGGGTTATTGTAGAAAATATAAAAGTAGATAAGCATTCTTGGCCTTTCATGTCCTTGTAGTTCCCACTGAATATCATGTATGTTTTAGTTCTTTATCAATTTTTGTCTGACTTGAAAACAAAAAGTTATATATACCTGTAAAAAGAAATATGTTAACCATAGTTGACCCAGAGACCTCTCCACAATTTATAATTAATTATATTTAAGTAAAATTAACTTTCATTCCAACATCTGAATTAGACAAACACGTATCTGTCTGCATTCTGTTATAGCTTGATATTTATCAATTCAAACACAATAAATTGTTATTCACCAACATTCATGTTTATCTCAGAGTAAAAGAAGGAAACACAAATGGATATATGTAACTGTAATACCGGAGAGAAGAGAGTCCTTTTGGGGGATGTGGGGAAGCACTATGATGCTCATTGAAAAGTTTTACTTTCACCAGAAAACTTATAATTCTCCTGACAAAAGTGAGAATGTCGCACGGATGAGCACATAGGAGGAAAGAAAATGGAAAGGGAACACTGTGCCCAAAGGTCACACCGAGCAGGAGGCTGAAGGTTCTGCTTATGGCCATAACATGAGTTTTGGAACAAATTTAGGACATAGCATGGAAAACCTATAATGCCACCCATCAACAGTGCCATTTACCATAGGTGTCTAAGGGGGTTAGTACCAATGAGTTTTTAATAGCAACATTCTGTATCTCTAAAGTCTCTAGTCTCTAGTTTAGATAACAGAATATATGCTTAATATGCACATAAGGATCTCTTGTGCACAATTGATGTTGTATAGATCAGTAGTGTACATTGCCTTGTGCACATCGATGTTGTGTAGGTGAGCACTTCCCATGGGGCCTCATACGGAATATAAGTACTGAGAAGAAATGTTGACAGGGACTCTGAACAGCAGGGGTCCAATGACGGTTCTTAGAATCATGTCCGCATTTTCTGTCCTTAAGCATTCATAATGCACATGTATATACAATCTGTAGTGTGGAAAGTTACATGGTAAATGTTTAGTGGTTTTTTTACAGTAGTAGCTTTTTTTTTTTTTTTGATCCCTGGACACAAATTAATACCTCTCATAGTAGGAATAGTTGTCTATCAATGGGTGCTATGATATAGAATGTGCATAGGATACAGGCATGGGATAAATGTTACATTACTCCTTGGCAGTTCAGATTACTAGATAACCAATATTAAAGATGAGAAAATAAATTATTTTTGTAAATGTCTTTACTGAAGGCATAATTTAGTCCCTCACGGTCCATTATATTTTTTGACAATGGAAGCAGCAGTGTCTAATCCCAAATTGGTCCTTCAGGCAGTGGCCTTGCCCTCATCAGGAGGTGGGTCTACATGTAGTAATTGCCACTGAATCAGTCCTTGATAATTGCTAACAAGGACAATTGTTCAATTGCTTTAATTAAATATGATTGTGTGAACGTTGTATACATATGGGTCAGAAAAGCAATATAGCTTCTGTCTTTCTCAGGATATACAATTTCATAGTCCTGGGTAATCACAGAAGGCATCCAGCCACCCTGAACCTGCTGTGCTGGACAGACCACACAAAGGTATACAGACGTGTTGGGGGATCTCTTAGTGTTCCTGCAAGAGGCAGCTGCAGCTTTACAGTCCAGAAGGCCACTTTGTGAGTAAGGAAGACTTGGGGGTAATTCTAGCCACACCCATGATCTGACTAAATTTCCATCAGGCAGCATGAACTAGAGGTGCCTTACTGATCTGTCTTCCTTTTTCATTGTGGGACTCAATAACTGACAACCACAATTTAAGACAGGAAAGATTAATTTTGGCTCATGGTTTTCCAAGTCCCCAGTCCATTCATGGGCAGCAGCAATGGTAGAAGGGTATATTAGAGGCCAGGAAAGAGGAAACACTGTTTATTGCTAGGCAGACAGGAAGCCAAAGAAGCAGAAAAAGTCTGGTTGTTTTATATCCCTCCAGATTATAATCCAGTGCTCTGTCCCTTCCAAGTCAAGCCCCAGTGTTCTGCCCCTCTCAAGCAGGTGCTACTTTTTAGTTTTCCATAGGTACTCCACAACGTTCAAATGCATAATTATGGCTTTTAGGGACTTGCACATCCAAACCATAGCACGATCCTCATCATTCATATTTCTAAGCAGGAATAATGGTAAGTGAAAACAATAAATGAGAGTTTGTACTTAATCCTACATATGTTGGTGTGTTCTATAATTGTTATATTTAGATCTTTAAAGAAAACAAATATAAATTAAATGGATTAAATATCATTTAACAAACAAAATTAAAATGTACAGAGAAGATTCAAACAGTAAACATAAAAATATTAAACTAAATAAAGGTAAATGTGAGACCACATAATGTATGACATGATTTCCATGAATTTGCTAGACTGGTTTTCCATTTTGGTTTTAAAAATTTTAATAAACACAGACATCTTAATCATGCTCTAGTCCATGTCTTAGTTACATTTTCATTATTATGACAAAATCCACACTAGAGAAAAGATTTATTTTTGTTCATAGTTTCAGAAGATCTCATTCAGTGGTAACAATAAAGATCCTGGCTGGAGAAAAGCAGGAATCAGAAAAGGAACTAGAGGATAGCCAGAGGGGTATAGCCTTCCAGGTCATGCCACTGTGATTTCATCCTTCTGTGTCATGCCCCGGTGACCTGCCACTTCCAGCCAGGCCCCGCCTCTTAGCAGCATAGAAAATCGATGGACTAAACCCCATGACTGAATCACCCACCAATCATGACACTTAGAGTGGACATCCCATATCCAAACCTTGACAGTCTATTAAAATAAACTGACCTAAACAAGAGCAAAAACTAAACAAGACAGAAAAATCATGAAATTACATGCTTTCATTCTTAATTAGCCATTGTTTTAGAATGTCAACTTCTTAAGAGCCTAGAAGAATGTCACAAGGAAGCGAATGAGAAATGAGAAACAACAAAGGAAAGAATGAAAGGAAGCACAGAGACAGAAGCAATATGGGGAAGAAAAAGTGTCTTAATCAGACGACAAAGTATTGAGCCCTTCAAACACTCCAAATGAGTCAGAAGTTGACAAAATTTGATTAGGGGTTTGGAGAGTAGGAAGAAGCCATCCCTCTGAAGCTCACCAGGGCCCGCTAGGGCAGTCCCACTGTGTAGCCACAGACTTGATTCATCAAGATAGCTGGCTCTGTAACCAAGAAGCTGGCTGTGCCACTCTGCTCCCTTAATGGGTAGCACAAGCCCATTTACTTGTTTGATTTTGTTCCTTTTTGGTAAATAATTTACATAGTTTTGCATTAGCTCAATTTGCAAAAATTGAGCAAACAGTGCAATTTTCTGTAATTATACCAGCGCAAGACAGAAGTAAAGTCTGGCTGAGAGAGGCTTTATCTGAACTGAAAAGACATTTGGTGGAAATGGAGCATGAGAAGAAAATGAAGATTTGCTTAAATTGGCTCTGGCCAACGTGAAGGAAAAACAGAGCACAACGTGGCTAATGCTCTGATCAAGCTGAAGTCTTTACTTCCTCTCTCATTCTTTAAACGTGGCCAGGTATGTATCTGGATTCACACCTGCAGTGCTAAGCTTGACCTCTCTAAAGAAAAGCTATTATTGTGATACCTTTGAATATGACATTCTCATTGACAAACACACACACGCTTATTTTCTGAGTAAATCTCATTATTGTTTACCTTTTTTCAGTTTTTATTCATCTGCTATCCCAAAACAATCTACAGGATTGTAAAATCAGAAAATTACATTCTACAGGATGAAAATCAGGGAATTGAAGATTGAAGTTACTTCTGTCAAGGACCAACCAATGCGTGACTCTGTCGAGATCTGCCTCATGGAATCTGGCTAGCCTCAAAGAAGGCATGTATCCACAGTTCTGAACTGAGGAGAGGCGGGTATGCTTTTCAATATCACTGAACGGCTAAATTCAGAATAAATACATTGATAATGTCCTTTAATTGAAATGTGGCCTGGAAGTGGATTTTTTTATTTTATTGTCTTTCATTTGGCTATAACAGAATATCACATTTTAGATAATTTATAAAGAAAATATATATTGCTGCCAGCTCTGAAGGCTGGAAAGGTCAACCCCCAGATGCCAGAGACTAGGCAGAGCCTTCTAGCAATGTCATGCTATGGCAAAATCTGGAGTTTGAAGAAACAGCAAAAGAGGAGTCCATTGCATTTGTAATAAACCCACACTTTCAAATATACCATATAGTCATTCATAAAAAGACAACTTACAAGTTCACCTTTTCAGAATTGCAGCATTTGTAATGAAGTTTCCAACACCCGAACTTTGGAAAACACTTTCTAATCATAGCAAAGTGGCTCCGTAAATACATGAATGGAGAGAAAACTGTTCATTCTTTTGTTAATTTGAATTATTTAGCCAGTGGACTGCTTGTGCTGAGACGTAAAGTGTTGCTTTCCCCTCTTGATTATTTTATCTTGCACGGTCTTCTTTGAGTAAGTCTTGCCAATTTCTGGCTGCATCTTTGGGAAAATTACCTGTTATCTTGTTGTATTTCTTTTTTTAATGAAAGTATATTTTGAATAATAGTGAAGCTCCATGGAAACTCAAGAATTTTATTAGAATATTATTACACACATTTGAACTAAAAATATGTATGTATTGTGAGTATAATTAAAGTACTAAATTTTGTGAGTCTTAAAGAAGTCATCTTTGAATCTGGAACTTGAAAAACAATCTCCCCAAATACTCAATAAAGACTTAGTCTGAATATTTGTATCTGAAGAAATTCTTCTAAATTCTAACTTACATTCTTGTACTTTTGTAGACGCATAGGCTTATTTTAAATAAGATGCATATATAGTATTAATAACACTAATAATTTTAATATTTCTTTGGCTTGTTTATCATTAATCCCTTCGATTTATAGTAACCAATAGACTCAACTAGAATCTTCAAATCTTATGGGTCAGGAGTTATTCTAGTTTGTTAATCAAACATACCATCCACCTGACCTTAGTGATCATTATGGAATTACCAAGCACTGATGTCCAGTTAAACTGAGCAGAATCTTCCTAGAGGATGACCTATATTTTCTAGCAAAGAAAATGATTCTTCCAATTAAATAACAGTTCAAAAGAAAATAACATAAAACTAGCACACTCTGGATTATTGGTTGTCTTAGGAAATTGGCCAGAGACGAAGTAAACATATGGAGGGTTTAACAGGGGTATGGACAGAATGATACCGAGAGACAACCTCTGATGTTACTGTGCGGATGGTCTGATTTAGTGCCTTGGACTGCTATGACACATAAATCAACACAATGCCTTTTGTGAAAGATCAGATGAATGTTCAAGAGTACCTTGCCCCTTTCTACCACCTCCATGAGAGGGGTATATTTCTCCTCTACATTGATGCTGAGTTCAGCTGCATGACTTGCTTTGCCAAGGTAATACTAACAAATTTGATGTGAACAATGGCTTACAAGGTATTTGCACTATTGAGTTTGTCCTCTAGTGCCTTTTTCATCAACATAAAAAAGTGCTGCTTATCCTTTCTGCCCAGGCTTCATAATTTATATACATGGACTATACATAAACACAACCCATAGTAAGAAGCCGACCTCAGCTACAGCTTCAGCTACAGCTTCCCTGAGCTGTTCAGTGAAGACCAGCTGACCTACAGATTCTTCAATGAAAATAAATTGCTGTTATTTTAAGCCACTCAATTTTGGGGATGGTCAGATTCAGATCAGTTGAGGATATATGCCATTGCAAAACATACCCTAATTCAAATCAGGAATCAGTTACTCATTCCTGAAAGAATTTAGACTAATTAGAAACATTTCTTCCTTTGAAATAAGCCTGTGAAATAATAGTGTGAGCTGTTGTTAACGGAAAAGTTCGAGGATACAACTTACTCTGAAATTTCATACTCAGTATATACAAGAGAATCAAAATGATCTAAGAATAAGCTCTGGCTTCCTCAAAAGTTGTGGAAAAATAAAGAAGGGAGAGCTCACTCATGATGTTTAACCAGCATGTTTGTAATTGGTAGATCTCCTCCAGAAATATGGCTTGACTATACTTCTCTGTATGCCTCAATTTGTGCATTATCTTGGCTAGCCAAATGTTACCGAAACAAGTGCAACTTGCTATCTCCTGTGCTTTGGTTAGTGACCGGCACGTGTCTTAGCAGAAACAACAATATGAGCTAGAATCTCTAGTACATATTTTGCACTGTCATTTCCTTTTCAGCTCTCAGATCTCTTATTGGACCAGAGATTTTGAGAAGTTGATGAGTTCTAATCATTTTACATGAAGTCACAGAAAACTTATTCTCTCCTTTTTTCTTCTGCTTTAAAAGAAATTTTAACCTTGAATTAGTTTCTTTGTGTGTCTGGGCACATAGATGAGAAGAGGTGACAAAAATGAGGCCTTATTAATGTTACTTGTTCTTGTTGCTTTGCCCTTTGTAGCTGGTTTCTCCTTTGCCTCCTCCTCAGACAGCAGAGAAAGAACACTACAAAAAGCAATCTTTCACACTTAAAAGAAAGCCAATGCCCTGTTCTGGGTGTGTTGTCAAGAAAAAAATAAGCTGTGTCTCTCCAATACCTGTGAAATTCCTTTGTCTCTGGAGAGGGCTGCTTCCTGTATCTTGGCCAAGGCATGGCTTTCTTTCTTTATAAATGCAGCCAGTGTGATCTCTAAAGAGATAAATGATGAATAAGGTGGAAGCTATTTATAGTCCAGCTAGGAAAAACAATTTCACTTAACAAGGATGTCGGTTAAAATAATTAATGCAGATCAAGTGGACATGTGCATATAGGAGCCTGTGGGAAAAGACTAAGCAGACATCCTGCTCTAGGAAGAAACAGAGCAATCTGACGCTGGGGAATTACTTCTTTCAGTGTTTGAGGCAGTTGTTGGCTAAGTACTCACCAAGGCATAGTCCGACTAGGCCAGGCCTTTGTAGATTCCACCACACACAGGTTTGTGTTTAGAATCTTCACTCCCTTCTAATAACTATTCTCATCTTAGATCTTACTTTGTTAGTCTCTGATAACAATGAGCCAAAAATATATCAGTAATTGTATAGTCTTTACTTGGAAACAATGTATCGTGTACACTTTACTTGTGTGCTACGGTAACTTTTTTTTTCGTAGTTATAAGTACTTATACCCGTGTCACACAGATGTGGAAAGAACTGCCAAAAATTGCCGGGTTGCTTATAACGATATCATAATGGAAAATAACATAACATGAATGGAATCAAAGATATTATGCCCTTGTAAAAGTCTAAATAATATTTCAGAAGTAGAAGAGAACAGTCTGTGCAGCTGAGTTCAAAAGAAATTTGAGGACAAAACTAGATCTTAATGAACTGGCAGAAGCAATAGGCAGAAAGCAGACCAGGAAGGCCAGGCCTGTCGATGAGCCTGAGCAACAGGTGGCGTCATTTGCTTAGAGGTCACTTGATGGGAGCAGAAGATCCTCACAGCACCTCCAAAAGTGGACATCCAAACTCTGGTGCAACTCAGTAAACTAAAGCCAAAGAGTGTGAAGATTGGAGATTTAGGCGTTGCTTTCAAAAGTCCAGTGAGTTGGCATGGTATTATCACCACCCTGGTTTAATGAACTTAGTGTACTCACAACATAGCACTACAGTTTATTTTTTTTGTGATTCCAAATTGGTACTACACATGCTTACGTATTTTTCTGTAGAAATGGAAACATTACCTCCAATACCTTCATTAATATTTTTATTTTTAACACAAATGATCTATTTTTAGAAACAACAACAAAAAAAAAGTTCCAAAGCATTTTATACAAATTCTGTGTCCACCTAGAAAAAATAACAGGATGATGTTCTTTTTGACTTTTTTTTTGTGCTACAGATTGTTGAGCTCAAACCTTCACACTCTTCACACTAAGCTACATACAGTCTCAGTCCATTTTTATATTTCTCATTTTGAGATAGGGTCTTACTAAGTCACTAAATTGTCCAGGCTGGGCTTGAATTTGTGATCCTCCTCCCTTAGCATTCCAGAGGGTTAAGTGTACCACAGTGTGGTTACTTCATTCTGGTCAAGAAGCCTGATGAATTACTACAGAAGCCAGAGAAGACTTGCAAGTATTTCAAAACACAGGATAGTTAAAGGCTTTATAATCCTGGAAATCTATGACTCAATTTTATAAATGAAGTTTTCAAAAATTATCACCAAAAATAAATGTAGAGTTCTTTAATCTATATGTCTGTGCAGAGACAGAGAGGCAAGGACAAAGAGAGAGAGGTGTTTCAGAGCTGGTGTGGCACATCGGAATGAGTGGGGAAATCGGATTTGTAGGCAGAGTCACTCTAGTCATAGTCACCTACTCCCACGGGCAAATTAGTTAAAATCTCTGCCTCAGCTTCATCATGTACAAATGACATCCACTGCAGTGGATCGTGGTGAGATAAAATGGCATTACTTGTACAAATAGCGGGACAATAATAGATGCTCGTGGATATTAGCTAGCTTCCTACCTAGCCAATTCCAAAGCAGGAAGAGAGACAGTGAGAAAGTGCCTTGAAATTCAAGTACATGGAAACTATCAAGTACCTGATTGCTCGTAAGTATTCACAGCCAAATTGAAAACTGTCTGGAGTATGGTCCCGCATTTCTTTCTCCATGTACCGAGAATTTGCATCAAATAAGATCTAGGAAATCCGAATACAATTATGCATAAGGGAATTGAATGGAATTTTGTGTGATATATTACTCTTTTCTTCCCTATGCTGTGTGCTTCAGTAGGAAACTGTCAAGAACAGCCGGGATTAGCTTTGTCCATGAGGCTAAAGCAGAGGACAGGTTGTACAATGGGAAACTCCCTGCTTGACATGGGGAGAGAAGGCACAGTCAACCAAACCTAATTTCTTGACAGATGGAAACTCAAATATCAAAATCCAAGGAGCCAGAACCCCTAAAACTAGCCTGTCTGAGATATGTTTGCAAATCAGCATTCCACACTTGGACTTCAAAGACCGGTAGAGAGGATTACAAGGTAATTGCAATAAAGGTCTACAAACACTTCTCTGGATATGCTGGCTTCAGGAAATGGCCATGAACATGGCAAACACAGTGGTGCTTAGTTTAGCCGAAATATTTTAAGCTAGTTGCTTTCTCAGAAAGTACTTGTTAATGAGAAAATTAAGGTTTTAGACTCCAGAAAGTGCAAAACAAACAAGTCAGGTGGTGAGGGGCATGAGGTGCATCGGGAGGGGGAGAGTGCACAGCAGGATGGGGGCAGCAGGGGTGGGACGCCTCCCGTGATCCTAGGATCTTATGCTGATTAGGGGACGGGAGTATAAAAGGGATCAGGAAAGGATTAAAGAAAGTCTTTGTCCAAAACAAAACCACTTCGGATCTTTTCCTAGGGCCTCTTTGTATGTATTCAAGCCAAAACATTTTATACTCTACAATCCGTGAGATGTGACAAGCTATTTTCATAGGTAGCAAAATAGCACTTCTTTTTACAATCAAAAAATAGAGATCTAACATTTAAATAAAATTCTGTTAGCTGACATGGGTTACTTTCTTCAATGGTTGATTTAAATTGGAGTCTTCTTGCTAAACCAATAAATAAATAAATAAATAAATAAATAAATATGAAAATAAGAGTTTCCAATTTCACATCTCCCAGCCCACGCTTTGTCTCACCACCCTGGTTTCCTTTTGAGAATTCATCTCAGACAGATGGTAGTGAGTTAACAAGTCTAGACTGTGGGAGTGTATAACTGCATTTGCATCTATATGATTATATAGAATAATTTTTCACTGAAATGGCATACATCCTTGGGATGAGCTCCAGGACTTTATGACTGCTCTCTACTCAATTGAGTGTGGCGTGTGTACAATTCACTCTGGCCACTACAAAAATTCTACCACAGCTGGAATGGAGTGCAACAGCTGCTTGTCAGCGCACGGCAACATGGCACAACAGTTTAGAATCATAAATGAAGAAGACGGCCGTCAATAGACACTGCAGGGGGAATTTAAAGTGAGAGGAAGTAATTAGCTGAACTGGAGTACAGCCAGGAAAGCCAGACAAGACTCTCCCAGTTTGGGAAGGAGAGCACGATTTGTGAGACGTGAACATGCTTCTGTCGTCAGCTCGTAGCTCAAGATGCTACAACAGGAGTGCGCTGACCATAACGTGATCCCATTTGGGTTTAGCAGATGAAACGGCTCCCCGCTAGAGTCCCGGAATACCTTCATGTTCTTTAAGTAGGTGTCGTGTCCAGGTACGCGCCCAGCCCAAATCTCGTGTGGTTTATGAGATCTGACAAGATCACGGCTTGAAGGAGGAGGTCTGTAACGCTCTCTGACAGTGGTTGACTGGGTTTTTAATAGCAGTGGGCAGAAATATAGAGACCTTGTGTGTTTGAACGCACAAGATTGGCCAGTTATCATCACAAAAGCGTCCGAGTCTCTCTGAGGCAGCTGGAGTGCAGACCTATGAGCTGATCTGGAAAATACGTTCTTTTTTCCAATGGCAGCCACCGCATTGTGCCCCTTTAATTACACCATGTCATGTCGCTCTCCCAGGTGAAATGACACAGAGGAGCAAGTGGTGACCTGGGATAACTGTGATGAATTACATCTCAAACAGAAGCTTGTTTTGAAAGGTGTCTGATGTGGGCAAATAGACAACTATCGTACGCCACATGCCTGTAGACTCATGAAGGATTTTTTCATTGCATTCCAAATGCTTAATGACAAAATTTTGAACATGCAGATGGTGACTTTTTGTCAACTTTTACTTCTATTGAAGAAGTATTAACATAATAATATTTTACACTCAATACAATAACCATGGCAACTATTAAGTAAATAAAAGCAACCTCTCTTAAAGGGATTAATTTGCCATAGTCAGATTAAATGATGAAACTACATCAAAGATTTTATTTTGACAGGAGTTTGTTGCATGCATTAAAAATAAAAAAGATCATGAGAGAAAGTAATAATTTATTGTCTAATCAAACACTAGTTGGTATTATTTGCAATATATTTCCTGGTTATTTTCAAAAAGTTAAACACAAACATCTATGATTGACATGTACAATATAATTGTCACAAATCATATGAGTCTATTCAAAAGTAAATCAATATGTGGTTACCTGAATTCCTGACAATAGTGCCAAGAACTACACAACGAAAAGAAGATAAATACTTTCGTAGATAGTTTTGGGCAAAATGCATATTACAGAGTCAATAATAATAAATAGACCCTTATGTAAATCTGTATACATTTTTTCTCAAATGAATTAAAGATTTTAGAATGAGTCCTTTAAGCCAACCACAGAGGTACAGCACTGTCTACTGTTTGGGAGGCGGATATAGGGGATCGCAAGCTCAAATTTCAGCTGGACAATTTAGTAAGATTCATAATGGAGAGGGCTCAGGATGAAGCTCAGTCATAGGGCAACCCTTGGCTTGATTCCTAGGGATAAACCAAAATAATAATAATAATAATAATAAGCTTTGTAAAAATCCTAAAATATGAGAACAGGACACAGATATCACTGGCCTTGACAATAATTTTCGGATTATGACACAAAAAAGCACAAGAAACAAAAACTAAATATATACAAATAGGATTACAGGAAACTGAACATTTTCTGCACACTAAGGAAAATAATAAAGATAGTAAATTGCAATTTACAAAATGGAAGAAAATAGTGGAAAACCTTATATCTGATAAGGGTTAATTTCATAAAAAATAAGAAACTCATATATCACAATAGCAAACAAAATCATAACCAAATAGTTAAAAAACAAACACCTAATATGTTAACTTTTGCAACGTTGGCTGAGGAACTGAACAGACATTTCTCCAAAGAATATATAAAAATAAAAACAGGTTAAGAAAAATGCTTATATATCTAGTTATCAGGAAATTAAAATTAGCACCATAATAAGAAACTTCCCACATTCAGTGGCATGAATATTATTTAATGCGGAACCTAATATACTGCTGGTGAAGTGGGCAAAAGGTACAAAGCTGAAGAAAAGGGTCCAGTTTCCTGAGATCTCCCGTAGAGCTCCTTGTGATCTAGCCATTGCACCTTTGAGTTTCTGCCCAACTGACTAAAATTAAGATCTATAATTTTATTAGTGTTCCCATGTTCACAGAAGCACAAGCCACTGAACCCGATGTGAATGACTACAGAGAGGTGAACAGAGTTAGAAACGGAGCGTATACATGAAATATCACACTATTCATCCTTAAAAGTGAAGAAAGTTCTGTAATGTGTGACAACATAATGAACCTTACAGAGTTATAATAGGTAAACTAAATTTGTCATGAACAAATGCTGCACAATTTCTTACACATGAGGTATCTAAAATATTCACTCATAGACTCAGATACAGTGGTCCTTGTAAGCAAGGAGGAGAGGAAAAAAAGAAAGATTTTACTTAATGGGTATAAAATTTCAGTTGGGAATGATGAATGAATAAATTAATATTTTCTGTACAACCTTGTGCTTGTAGCTGTCAAACAATATTGTATTCTAAACATTTTAAGAAGGTAGATCTCATGTTATGCGTTTTTAAAATAAAACAAAATGAAATACAAAATTATATAAAAATAAAATGGTAAGCAAATTGATAGAACTAAACAGACAGTTTCTCAGCTGCAGTTGTCACATTGCAAGTTTTCTGTGGTCCCATTTGCCAACTGGCTGTCATTGTAGAAGGCAAAGATACAGACCGTTTCCCAGGCTCCTGAAAAGTTCCAAAGCTGGTCCAGGGAAAAGGAAAAATAACTCTTGTCATATTTATTATTTGTAAAGATACACTGACAGGTAGACAAGTTGTCTGGGTGGCTAAATTATTTGCCTTTTTTGTTCAGGATTTTTCATGACAAAGGCAAATCTCTGTCAGTTTGCTGCTGTGGAATCATACATTTGTTTTTTTCTAACTCTACTATGATTTGTGAATAGTACACTTTTCCAACTAAAATTTCAAGAGTCTAGATTCTCTGGAATCCAGAAGAGCATTCTTAGTAAGTGACACCATCATTAGGCGTTGGTTCCCTAAGTTTCGCCACTTTGTCAGATCCCATGCAGCAGAGTACTTTCTGTTAATATCTGTCCTGCCTATTTCTATGTAATCCCATTCACAACCCTATCTGTCTTAACCACCAAATTATATTATCTCTTCGGGGAATAAAAATAAAACAGTATAAATCATGCCTAAGAACAACAAAAAAAAA
Organism: Ctenodactylus gundi; assembly: GCA_004027205.1. NCBI lineage: Eukaryota > Metazoa > Chordata > Mammalia > Rodentia > Ctenodactylidae > Ctenodactylus > Ctenodactylus gundi. The sequence goes on from PVKB01002459.1 coordinate 65,238, forward strand.
AAGAATGTCAAATCCAGTATTCCTTCTAATCATCAATATATACTCCTTAAAAACCTTTGACAGTGATTATAGAAAGTACAATTGTTTTTCTATTACAGACATAAATATGTTCCCCATTAACAATAATTACACTATTTCAGGACAGACCTAGTATCAGACACTAGATAATTTGAAGTGGAGAAAACAAAGATTCTTCCTTGATCAACTGAATTTCTACCTGGTTGCCTCGAACCCACGACTGGAATTTGGGTGGCACAGAATGAAAAGCAGAAAAGGAAACATAACTTACTCTGGGCAGTATGTAACCACCAGCTTCTGTCTAAGGCACGTGTTCTTCTTTGTGGAAAGAAATGAAGTAGCTCAGACAAGCTAGGGGCCTGCTATTCTCCCCAAACTCATCGCCGCATGCCATTCAGTTAGCCTTTAATAAGTTTAACAAGCATGAGAAGTCATACGTGTTACAGAATCTTGTGTATTATGTAACTATTAGCTGGACTCTCAGGTGAGCAAAGATGAAGAAGCATTGTGCTATGCCATAGCTGGGAAAAAAAAAATACCCCTGCTTCTTAGAGTAGTTGACCAGAATGATTTTGTAAGGTAAAGAGAGCAGATACGAAATATTTTATAAAATAAAAAAAAAAACTATTTCCTGAGTAGAATAGAATAATAGACCAGATATCCCTTCTCAGACACCATGATCATTGTTTATTCTTTGAGACTATGTGAATTTCTATGAATCATCGATTGAATATTAATTCCTGATATTTCTCTTCACCATGACTTAACAGTCTTTTTAAAATGAAAATATTTTATAAAAGCACATGGATTGCACATTGTATTGTAGAGTATTCAATCTCTTACATTTGGTCTAGAATCTGTGGATAATTCTTTTATCTTTTTGCATTTCTGTAAACTTTAGCGATCTAATAATCTAAAGTTTGCCCACGTACCAGCTGTAGAATTCTGTCAGTATGTGACATTCCAAATTAACCATCTCTGCTATTTCCTCTCTGCCACTTTTTGCTCTTCTAGGAAACACTGAAACTCTGTTACGAATCTTTGGTTGAGAAGTTTGTGCTCCAATTGCGCTTGCACGTGCCATACAAAGTGGACACTTTGCATATCCACCTGAACCCAACTTCCGGCCTGCTCCAGCTCTTGTGAGTGACTCCACTCCCTGATGTCCCCCCTCCCATCTCCCTCTGATTCACGTATTGCTATCCGTCAAAATAAGCTTTGGCCTGGTGACATCCGCATGGAATAATGAACCGGTAAGTGTGGGAGAGACCTTAACACTCTGACAAAACTGACTCATTTTGCTGAGAAAACAAAATAACACTCTGAAAATCTAAGTACTTGTTAAAAGTCTTCACAATCACTACAGATAGACCCAAGATTAAATGAGATTTCCTAATTACTGTTTAATATTTCTTGAAATATTTCATTTTAATAATTTCTTATCTTCTAACCTGAACATATTGTTTTCCGTATCTGACCAACAAATCAATAGGGCCCAGTATGCTAATAACGGCCTGGAATTATAAATGTTCTAAAACAAATATTTATCCAAAAAATAGTTTAAAATCAAGAAAAATATTCCCCATCCCAAAACAGGCATGATAAAAGAGACATAACAGCGAGGAAACACAGCCCAACTCATAGACACATTAATGTATGATTTCAAGTTAAGACTTCATCAAATCTATCTAATTAAATATATCACATGTGGCTTTTAATGTAAAAAACACATTATGTTTAGGCAAAAGATAAAATGTTGTCTATAGAGATTAGGCAAATGTCCAAATCAAATTTAGGTATGATACAGATTTTGGAAAAAAATTTCTGACAATTTTTAAAAACTATAATTACTATGTTAAGAAATAATGGAAAAATTACTAAACAAAGGGAACAAATAAAATAATAAAAGAGAAGTAGGTGAAGTAAGAAAAAGAGAAAGAGCTAGAAATATAAATAATACTAGAAAACAATGAAGAAAATTAATGATGAGTTTATAACAAACTGCATGTGATTGGGTAATCAATCACTGAACCTGAAGATGTGTCAGCACAGGCTTTCTAAACCAAAAAACAAAGGGAAAAAAATGTAAATGACGAGACAACACACTGAAGAACCTCGGGGAAATTGTACAACACAGAATATGCATAACTGAGACGGTAGAAGGGGACCAAGATGCTATCAACAGAGCACCTTGACACGGAAGAGTAGCAGTGCTGAAAACTGCCCCAAACTAATGAAAGGCACTTGGTCAATTTACTCTGAGCTTGGTTACTGTGTCACTAATTTTGGAAAGTTCTTTTTAGCATTTTGTGGATCATAAAATTTTGAAATGCACACATTTGGATGTCGTATTCGAAATGCAGGAAAAACAGGTAGAAAATCTTGAAAGGAGTCATACGGAAAGATAGTGTATCCCATTAAGGAAAAAAGGCTGAAAATTTCAGCGGGAAAAAAAGAGAAGTAACTGCAAAAAATGTTTGAAAATTGAAAAAAGTAATTATTACGCTGAAGTCAATATCCAAAATTTATTTCTCAAAATTGAAATAGAAATGGAGACTTTTCCAAAAAAAAAATTGCAGTTAATTTATTACTTGCTTTATCGTCTTGTAAGAACTAATAAATGAAATTCTTCAGATAAAAATTATTAGAAATCAATAAAAATATCAGAAAAATTATGAATGTAATTTAAAAAATATTTTTATTGATACATTTATGTCTAAAAAGTTATATCTATCAAAATAACAATAGCAATACGTTGTGTAGCTATGACATGTGCACATATAAAGTGCATGTAGCATCTGATTTTTTGCTTCTTTTAACTTGACTGAATTGAGGAATACCAAGGAGCCTACTGGGTATGCCTGTAGGGGAGTTTCCAGAAGTGACTGGTAGGGAACCTAGCAAAGTGACAGGTGCAAGGATAAGCTGATTAGCTGGGGCGGGGGTGGGGGTGAGGGTGGGGGAAGAAATATCCAATAGACTTGCAGCCCATTGGAAACAAAGAGAGGGAAACAGGAAGTCATTCTGTGACCGCAAACCAGATTCTAATTAAGCATATGCGCCTTTAACAGCAGCTGCCATGTGGGGACAGGACTCCGGTTTTATCACCCTTTCATAGCCGACTCACACCAACATCGCCCCGGGACACTTCCGGGCTACAACTTGTCCTTTTATCTCTCCGCATGAGTTTCCCAGTTTCTCAGACACAGAGACTGCTGGGTCTTCCTGCCTTCCCACTTGCAACCCCCATTGTGGACTCCAGCAACCGATCTCATTAGCCAGCTTACTGAATTGAAAAAAGTAATTCTATTGATTGTCATCCTTTAAGAGAATCTGACCAACAGTGTCTTGAAGGACATGAGGGAGAAATTGAGAATAAGGTGTTTAAAGATATTTATAAATAGATAACAGTAAGAATCCACATGTATGACAGAATATTCATCATTTGTTTCTCTGTGTCTGGTTTGTTTCACTTAATATAATGTCTCCGATTCCATCAATTCTGCCACAAATAAAATTATCCTATGTAACGGATGAATAATGTTTCATTGAGTAAATATAACACATTTTCTTTACCTATTCATTGATGAGCATCAAAGCTGATTCTAGATCTTAGCTATCTTGAATAATGCAGTAATCATGGCTCTCTCTTGGATATACTAATAGTGCTTTTGAGTATGTTCCTAAGGAGGGTAAGTGGGTCACGTAATAGATCTACTTTTTAGAATTTTCATACTTTTCTATGATGTGTAATTATATATCTTATAGATGTATAATTATATGTAATTTTTAAAACAGTCTATAACTATATATAGCTTATATTATATAGCAGTATATTGTAGTGGCTGTACCAATAACCCATTACATATTTTATCAATAAATAGAAAAGAGATGCATCAAGGCTAAAAACAAAAGGAATTGAAAATCTTAACTACACAGCTTTTATAAATACACTACACGTTTACTGAATTATCACTCTGAGCTTCATAAATACTTGAATTTATTAAATATTATTTTTAAAAACTGTTAAGATGTCAAAATTGCTAATTTCAGTGGCTTGATCATTCCCCATGAGTTACTGAGTAATCACTCTGTGCTCCGTAAATATACACCATTAAAATAACTCAGGAAATACAGCAAATGTAGCAGGCTACTACCATGACCTTTTTAATACCAATTTTATGATTAAAAAAAATGAACTGGTTCTTCAAAAAGCACAAACTTCCAAAAATCACACAAAAGAAATAGAATGTCTGAGAAGTACTTTATCTATTATAAAAATTAAGTAACCAGTAACCACTCAAAAAGCAAAGGAATAAGCGTTTGATCAAATGATGTGGAAATACAAGTATTTAAAATTTCTGAATTTGTTTCCGTTTTAATATCTAAGTCTTTGATCCACTTTGATTTGATTTTGGTACACAGTGATAGGCATGTGTGTAGATCCATTCTTTGGTATGTGGATAACCAATTCTCTCAGCAGCATTTACAGAAGAGGGTATCTTTTTATGACGTATGATTTTGACCCCTTTGTCAAAGATCAGGTAGCTGGCGGGACTTGAGTTTACCTCTGCATCCTCAGTTCTTCCCCATTGGTCAGCATGTCTGGTTTTGTGCCAGTATCACGTAGTTTTTACCACTCTTGCTTTACAATATAACTTGATGTTTGGAATCATAACGCTACTTGCTAGCACCGCAACAACTGTTGGTGGGACTTTAACTGATACAGCCACTACGGAGAGCAGTATGGCGATTCCTCAAAAGGCTGAAAATAAATATAAATATTTCATTCAACATTGTGATCTGTCTTCTAGATGTCTTTCCAAAAGAATTAAAATCAACATTCAACAGAAATACATGTACACTCATGTTTATAGCAACACAACGAAGAATAGCTAAGTTGTGGGAGATGCAGAAACATCCATCAAGAGACCTCGGACGCACAAACTGTGTATGCACACATTGGCGTGCTACTGTTCCTTAAAGACAGATAGATTTGAGGTTTTTGAAATTAAAGTGCCCCAATTTGAGACCATCATGCTTAGTAAAGTGAGTCAAAATCAGAGGTTCAATATAACAAGGTTACTCGAACATGAGAAATCTAGAACACAAGCATTAGGCACAGCCAAATGAGTGTTGGGCCGGGAGTCTAGGGTGGGGAAGGGAACAGGAGGACCACAAGTGCGGAACGGAGAGGATTGAAATGTTGATGTGATAACTATATATGCACAACTTACTCAATCAAGCTCCACGTGATCGTGGTGTACCACATATGTATGTATGCATGCTCATGAAAATGGGAAAAAATCTGCATGTGATTGTGTATAACAGCTTTATTCTTGCCTGCTAACAATCGGAAATAACCAGTGAGTAGTAAATATGTAAAGGATAAGCTGATTGTTATATATACACAAAATTACTTTATTATTCAATAATAAAAACTATGAGCTTTTAAGCTATGAAAGTGCACAATTAAATCTCAAATGCATTTTGCTAAGTAAAGAAGCCAGACTGATACGAGTACGTGCTGTGTGGCTGCAAGATCAATAGTTGACAACAGGATGCGGGAAGGTGGAGAGGGTTGAAAAGGTGAAGAGCGGGTGATGTTCTAGGGCAGAGAAACTACCTTGTATGACTTTGTAATTGTGGATACATGACACTATGCATTTGTCAAAACCTACAGTATTTTGCAGCATAGACATTGGACGTTATGCATGCAAATTTTAAAAATAATCATTTAAGCAGTCAGGCATTCTCAGGATGAAATGTATAATCGGACAACACAGCCCAAGTATGTTAAAAATATATGAAATAACTTTATTTTAAAAGCTCAAGTTGAAAATCTAAACAACTTGGAAACAAATTTTATTTCACTAAAAGATAAAGAGTAGGTACTAAGTTGTGTACTTGAAATATTCAAGTATGTTCCTGTGGAGATCAGGGTGTGTGTGTGTGTGTGTGTGTGTGTGTGTGTGTGTGTGTGTGTGTATGAATGTGTGCATTTATTAAAATTCAGTAACCTGTAAATCCATAGTAGGTTGTGGAAGCCAGAATCTTGTTGTTTGGAATTAGAGTTTAACTATATATGAGAAGAGAAGGCTTAAAAATTTTATGTAGTAGTAAGGTAATGAAGATATCACTACAAACCTATGCTTAAATTTATGTATAAATTTATACATGCAGATAATTACACATAGAAAGAATTGTGCATCTGTGTGTGTGTGTGTGTGTGTGTGTGTGTGTGTGTGTGTGTGTGTTGAATTCAGAGAGAGTTCAAAAGAATGACACACAGCAAGAACAAGGTAGCCTATTTTATAGATGCTGGTTACTAATGTCAGTCTACAATAAAATAAGACTAGTCCTCATAGTAGAATATGAAGTATATACGTCAGCCAGAAGTATATCGCAGTGTCAAAAGCAGAAGAATTATTTAAAAAGCAAACTATTGAAGAATTTGATGGATTTATGTTAAAGCAACACAGGACCCAATTGAACAATATGAAAAATTTCTTAGTGTCAAAATCCAGGCAAATTGAATTTTAAAAGATCAAATAATATTTGATTATGATTCAAATTATAAAATGAACATTCATATTAATAAAAATCAAAGTTGAAAAAAGAAATACAAGAAATATAAATACCTTTTTGGTTAAAAAATTCAAATAATATATATCTAAATATCCCACTTCCAAAAGGTGATGCATGAATGCGTACCGTGTGAGAGGGGGTTAGGCATAGTAACTTTTTACCAAAGAGTACAGGCTGGGAAATAATGTATACGGGAGAAATCAGTCAAATTAACATAAGCATTTTGTAGTTATGCGGTTAGTTTTCATCATTGGTATGGTTGATGAAATTGATACGTTATCATTGTAGTTTTCCTTTGGCAAAACTCATGACCTCAGTGTGATCATGAAACAAATGCCAATGAAATATAAATAAGACACTCTACGAAACACTAATAATCCTCAAAAACTGTCAAAACCTATAAACATAAGGGAATGCTGAGACAGTTGTATCCAATAAATACCTAACAAAAGTCCTCTATGGACAATTATATATAATGAGGAATTTTAGATATGATTCTGGAACAGAAAGAACATTGGTAAAAGAGAAGAAAAACAGAAAAGTAAAGAATCTGCTTAGTACTATTGTATTGACTCTGTTTCATCAACAGTGAAAAATATGGCATAGTAATATCAGAAATATGAAAAACTGGCTGAGAGAGCATTTGGAAATTCTGCCTCATCTTGGTAACCTCTCTAAAAATCCAAAAATGCCCTACAAAAAGAAAATTTTAGATGCTATATCTACATCAAGAATGTGATAGCATTTGAAATCTGTACTAGAAAAAAATGAAGTCCGACTCTGAATTCATTAATATTTCAAAAACGTTTGAAAGTAGAAGGCAAATAGGCACATTAGTGAAGTTAAAAAAGAGAAATTAAAAGACTAAAAATAATATATTACTCTGAAATGAGTCTAAAGAAATCCAGAACAATGATTTTGATACCAAAAAGTGTCTTTCCAAACAATGAATACTGCCGGAAGTATTCAAAATAACTCACGATAAGAGAAAGTCCTTAAGCTATGTGGATAAAAATATTTTCATGTACTCATAACAAGTAAGAGAGGATCAAATATATATAAAGTGAAAACTATAAAAATTCAATGAGAAATTTACAAAAAACACAATTAGAATTATACCGTAACATCCTGCAGCCGATTATTAGTAGGATGAAGAAACAGAGAAACAAAAAGTGTAGATGGAGGATTTCAATGACACTAGCTACTAAATGGGTATAGTTGACAATGACAGGCCTGTCCCACCCACAGCTAAATGCACATTCTCCCCAACTGCATGAATTATTCATTAAGGTGAATCTTATATTCTGGCAGGGACTAAGTATCAATACATTTAAAATTATTCAAGTTAATAAAAATATGTATTCTTTGAAATTAAAATAAAAAATAACAGAAACATGTCTCCAACATTTCCAAATATTGGCACACTCAATGAAATGATTTTAATGATGCAAACTTTGTAGGAAAAAGAAGAAACACTGTAAATTATTTTAATTTAAATAAAAATCCAAATGTGATATCTCAAAACTTGAGCAGTGCAAAGACAACAGTACTTTGGAGAAAATTATTATCTCTAAGCAATTATAGTAAAAAAAAAACCCTGAAGACAAAAATGTAAATTTCCTCTCTAAGAACATAGAAAAGTGTAAATTATTTTCATCACTGTTTAAAATTATTTCATTTGACATGTAAAAACATTAAAATACACACATGTCAATCCCATGACATGATATTCTGACATACATAGACATTGTGTAATGTTTAGGTCAGGTTGAACATATCTTTAGCCTTACATAGTTATAATTTCTATGTGGTAAAAACACTGAAAATCATTTCTTATAGAGTTTTTGAAATTTGCAGCATGTACAAAACAACACTGACTGTAAATGTACAAATCTGTGGAATAGAAAGTAACAACATATTGGGGTTGTTTTTTGAAAGAATGTCAATGTAACATTAGAATAGATTGAATGGCTTAAGTCACGCTTACTCAGAGCAGATAGAGAAGAGAAGGAGAAACAAATGCCCAGTGTCAACAATGACACAGGCAACAGCACCCTGGGCACTGCAGATGTTAAAGGCTCAGACAGAACTGTAATAAGCAAGCTCAGGCCTTCAAACTGAATAAAGTGGAAGTTGAAACATTTTTGAATAGACAGAAAACTACGAGATATATTTGAAGAACACAGACATAAGTCTTTTCTATAATGAAAATATTAAAGTTGTGGTATGAAATTTCTCACAAAAATATAACAATGTACTGCAAGTCCAAATGTAAATTCTACCTAAGGAAAAAATGATATTGATTTACCATAAAATCTCATCAAAAATTGATGGCAAATGTATTTCCCACCTGCCATTGTCAAAGCAGCAACATCTTAATGCTAAAAAGAATTACAAAGCAAGAAAACTACAAGAGAATATTCCTTACAAACATAAAGGCAATTTAAAAAAGTAACAAATTTTCAGATATATTAAAATGATATTATGAGGAAATACACATTTTATACTAAAATTTTACAGTTGGTTGGATACATGAAAATGGATCATTTAATTCACTGAATTAAACAGAAAAATTATGAAACCTTTGCAAAATATATTGGGAAAATTCTAGATTTTAAAAAGGTCACAAAGAATAGGAAGATACTTTTAAGCCTGATCTAAAATACCCAAGAAAGCTTAAAAAATTGAAAGATTTTCCGTTAGGAAAATCAGAGTGCATATCGCTTCGAAGAATTTTTATTCCATATTAATTTGGAAGTTTTAAAAAGTACAACCATGCCAAAATAGGAGAATAAAATGGATTTGGGATGAAAGGGAAACCAAGACAGACTTTTACTGATAAATTACATAATAAATATTTGGAAAAGTTGATGACATGTAAAAAAAACATCCTGCTACCACGATTATACATTTAATAAGATTGTCATGCATGAGATTAATATTCAACATCAGTGTAATATTTATGCATATAACAAAAAATGGGAAATTTAATTTTAAAATTACCATTTATTATATGAGTGAGAATTCTACAATAAGTAAAATATTCCTGCCTAAATCTGACAATGGCGTGCCAGATTTCAACACTAAAACTGCAAAACACTGTTAGGAAAATTAAAGAACGCCTACACGATATAAAAGAAATATGCTCTAAGTTTGAGTCAGAAACTTAATGTAGTTAGAAAATGAGTATTTTACAAATTGATATGTAGACTCAACACACAGAATCCCAACAAGAGTGTTGTAGCTATTGACAAGGTGAAACAAATTCGTAGGACTGTTGAGTTCCTACAAAAACCAAAATAACTTTAAAAAGAAAAACAAATGTAGAAGGCTAAATGACCTGAATTACAGATTTATAAATCTATAATTAAAAGATAATGTGGCAGGGGTGAACAGACATTTATTTAATAACTAAGATATTGAGTTAGATGTTTAAATATATGGGTAACCGAATTTTGTAAAGTATTACAGCCATTTGGCGGGAGAAGAGTAGTCTTTTGAACAAGTGGTTCTGGAAAAATTGAATATTCCATGCAAAGTTATTAACTTTGATCCATATCTCACACCATATATAATAACCCAAAAGTAATCATAAAGCTGAATGTAAAAGTCACTATGTGATTAAGGAAAGATTTTTTTAGATTCAAAATCTTAGAATATTAGATGTTCAAAAAGATAATTGAACTTAGGCAAAATTAGCAACATGAATTCTTTAACAGGTTGTTTTAAGAACACAGATTTAATTTTCTTTTGAAAGGAAACATTTGTAAAGCATATCCTTGATAAATGATTATTTCAATATATATTCATACACAGAACTATTAAAACTCAATAACACGAATATAAACTATAAAGCAATCAGGCAGAAAAATTGGCAAATAATTTTTACACCAATATTACCAAACATTTATAGATGGCATACACACGCACACACACACAAATGCTTATCACTGCTTGTCAACAGGATAATGAAATTCAAATCCACAACATACAAAGCAACATACACTTACAAAAGCTCTAAAATTAAGAAAAGGGTGATCACAGTGAAGAATTGAGACTTTCTTACACTGCTGTGGGCAGGAGTATAAAATGGTCCCCCTACTTGCAAACAGTTTGATAGTTTTCTGAATAATTAGGCAGGCATCTGCAATATGACAGAGAAATTCCACTCCAAAGGTACTAACGAGAAATGACAAAAAATATGTATGTACACCATGACTTTCATGTGTATATCTGAATAAAATTTATTTTTAGTCGCCAACAAGTTGAGATAATACAGGCATTTTTCTAAAGAATAGTGCTAACTGAGAATTCATTCTCTACTATACAAAAAGCAATGTTAAGAAAGATGAAACTACTAACATAGGTAACAACATGACTAATCTCATATAGGTATGTTGAATGAAAAAAGATAAATAATGGAGCACCTATCTTATGATTGTAAATATAAAAGAGTTTAGAAAATTTGAGCTAACCTAAAGGAACAGAAAATGGATTAGTTATGCTTGGGAAACAAATGTGCCCCATTAGTTGAGAGAAAATAATTTCATAAGAATACAAGAGAATTTGAGAGAATGACCTACCTTAATTGTGGTGACTGGTGTGTGTGTGTGTGTGTGTGTGTGTGTGTGTGTGTGTGTGTGTGTGTGTGATGGGGTAGAGGGTAGGGTGCTTGTGGTAACTTTTTGCATTTGGAAAATATCCAGGTATACTTTCACGTGTGTGTTTTTGACTTCTGGGCCAGAAAGTAGGGGCAGGGGCATCCATGCAGGCCGCCCAACTTGACCTGAATAACGGAAGGAAGAGGACACTGTTGCAGACTCTCCCTGTAAGAGCTCTGGCCTTGCCCTGAGTATGGACAGCGATCTGCCGCCAGCTTGCACAGGATATCCTGCGGCCGGGGACTGGTGTCCTGGCAGGAGTTGCAGTGGCTACTGGCCCCTCCAGCTCTCACACATGCAAGCAGCCAATTTGGGCTATGACTCTTCTCCGATCCGTAAGCCCTCCAAATGCATGTCCTTTCATCTCGCTATATTCTGTTAACTCTGCCTTTGTCAGAACCCTAACCAACACATGTATTGTAAACCTTAAGAAACTGAACATATACAGTTCATTGCCAACTATAAAAAATAATAAAAATATTTCCCAAATCATATGAAAATGTATAGCATTATCTCTTATTCAAAGCAGGAAAGACACACCAGTAATGTAAGTAAGATTTTTAACTTAAAATCCCAAAGAAACTATGATTGGACATAAATGTTATATTTTTCATCTCTATTTATATGAGAAAATAAGTACAAGAAGATTAAGTAACTGGTTAAGGATTCAGTAATCAAGAAGTTGAGGACTCAGTATGGGAATCAGTAACATATCTGCAGAGGTTTTCTGTGGAACCAATAATACATGCAACTCCCTCAGAATATCAAAACAAATACTACAGTATTTTCTAACATTCTTGTGCATGCCAATTGGAATGCCAACCAGGGGTATAAAGATGTTTTAAAATTGGAAAATCTATTAATGAAATTCAAACTTTATTAGATCAAAAGAGGAAAAATGTTGTATGATCATTTTAAATGGAGTATTGTGTTTAATAATATTCTGCTATCCTTGCAGCTTTAAGAATCAAGTTTTAACTAACATTTTCCTCATGAAAAATAACTACCAAAAGACAAATATACTCAATGATTCAAATGGTCAAATTTACCTTTTTCCCATTTTATTAATATATATACAGAATACATAATGTTTACAGTGTACTTTGTGCACATACATATATCACAGCAATTTTACAATCCCTTCTCCTCCCCACACCCTTCCTGGCACCCCATAACTCCCACTATCACACCCCTTCGGTTCTATAGAATGCCTATGTTCTGGGTTTCCCAAACCAGAGAAACCAAGCAATATTTAACATAGTTAATCTCTGTGTCTGACTCACTTCCCCACTCAAATCACCACTTATTAGCTCAGCTTCCCACCCCTAGAATGGGCTGCAGTGGTCATATCATGATGCCTTCTCTCTGGATCCACCAGAACCCTTTCTTGGGACGATTTAGCAAGAGTTCTTTTTTTCTGTGTCTTACTATATCTTTGTTGGGATTCTTTAACATGGCCTTACGTACCAGTCCACATGAAAAAGAGAAAATGAAATTCATTAAGGCCAGAAAATGTAAGAAAGGAAAAGTAGTTAAATTTTGTATTTCTTAGCTGAGTTCTGGATGGTAAATATTTGTACATTCAAAAACCATACTACATTTGATGAGCTTAAGTCTATATCGAATTGCTACATTAAATGAGCTTAAATCTGTATCCTATACGCATAGTGCACTTACAAAAATGGATAGAGTGGCATGCTCAGATATTTTATATTTTTCAGGTTAAAAGTTATCTTTAAACTTTAAAAAGTTCACTGTTATTATTTCATTTAACATAGTAGAGCTTTGGCTCTTGTAACTTATGAGTAAAATAAAGTTAAAGGATCAGAAAGGTAGAAAGAATATCGTCATGAAGATGGTTTACGCAGAAAACCCAAGACAATCGATAGATACACTATTAGAATTAAAAAGAGAGAGAGAGTTCATCAAGGCTGCCTGTTTCTGGCTCAATATATAAAAATCAATGTCATTCACATATACCAGAAATTAAGAAGTATAATTTTAAAATGATGTATTTAAAATACATGTCATTTTTAAAGTAATTGATTTACTTTATCAAGCATAATCGAAACCACTAGAAATTTATAAATGTCAATTGAAGAAAATGTACATTTTAAAATTTTATTTCGCTTACAACGTGACAAAAGAGGACTTCTGAAGAACAGTATACCAGGCTGCAAATTTGTCATAAAATCCTCATGATAGAGCCAAGGTTCTTGAATATTCATGACAATTTTGACGGGCAAGATTTACTTAATATTAACATTTAAAGCAGTAACACGTGGTTTAATCAAAACTCTTTTAGGTTAAGTTCAGTGTACATAATTTGATGCAAATACCAAAGCATACAAATGTCTTGTGCAGGAATATAAAATATAAATTGGTCAATGTACAATAATTTTTTTTCTACTCAACATTGGAGTCTTCTGAATCATATTTCCATTTGGGGTCATCCATGTCTATATTTCTCTTTAGATTATTCTTGATGCTTTTCTATTAATAATTCTTACTTTCTTCAGTGTGCTTCCATGTTATATCCACAAGTTTTACCCATGTCTTTGATACCCGTTCTCTCCACATCAGAGCTGGTGTTTATCTAAACAGAAGGTGTCAATTATACATTCTCTGACAGCTATGGAGAACCATATTCATTTTTCAAAGGATTTTTAAATAACGTATTGACCAACGCTTTGAGAAACCATGATCACTTTGTCATAACACTAGAAATAATAATCAAGAAAATGCATGAGCACGCACTTAGCACATTTCCTGACAGAATTGCCCTCTGGCTGCGAATGATCATAAGATGTCATCGTTTATAAGCTATCCACAAAATGTGGAGATGCTGAATATAGAAACATTTGCATATTATGATCGGTAAATTGAAATCTGATTAGAAACCTTGAGAAATGATGTAAAATATTGGCTCATAAGTGTTCCAAAATCCAGTTATAGTTTCACTTCATTGTCATCATTGGAAAATGGATGCAGACTATTCAGAAAATAGAGAAATTAGTGCATCTGTAAAAATAAAATTTAAATTTAAAAATCTAGAAATGAAATACTCATTGACTTTATATTTGATAAAGTAAATCACTGGACATTTCTAAGTAGAATAATCTATACTCATAAAAATGAATGACCTTGAGGTGCATTTACCATGTAGACGAACCTCAAAAACAACAGCAGAAAAGACAAGTAAATTGTGTAAATTAAGACAACAGGTTACCAATGTTAAAATGAATAAAATTTCACTATGTAGTAGAAGGAGATAAATCTCAAAACTGACCACTGAGATAAAAAACTGTGCAAGAAAGTTTAATAAATGATGATGCCATAATTTAAAAATTAAACAATAATAGTTCTGTAAATCATACAAAACATCAAAATCATAAATAATGATGTGGGAAATTAGGTCTACATTAGTAAAAGGGAAAGTGAGAGCAGATGGGAGACAAAAAGACGAAAGAAAGTCCACTAGTGCTAACGAAAGGACAGCATTTGCTTGTACTTTAAAAGAGATAGATTGATTTTATGGAAGTTCAAAGATAAGAAATGTCACCAAACCTACATAACTAAATGATTGAACATGAAGATCATTGTCTTGAACAATTTCTTTACTATAAAGTCTACCAAAAGTGAGGTATATCTGACTGATATTTGGGTGAAAAATACCATGTCAGTGTATTTGTTATGGCATTTTGTTTTTTCATAATAGTTGAATAATTTCATTTCATGCCCCACATTGAAAAGATAATTGCTCTGGATGTTGTGATTTAATCTTGGTGTAACAGAATCTTGTTCAGCCATTTATCTCCATCAGACCCCAAATTCTGCCTTGTCTTAAGTTGAGTAGTCCCTTTCATCCTCATTATAGTGTGTATATGCCCATCTAACAAAGAAGTAGATCCTAAAGATTTTGGTCATTCATCCTTGAAGGTTGAATTAATATTAGTTCCTTTAAAGAACACAGAGCCGGGAGAATTTCAGCAACAGCGGCCTGCTCAACTCTGTATAGATTTTCTTCAGTTGGGGTGGAACTTCTCCAAGGACTAAGCTAAACACTGCCTTAACACAACATAATGTTCTCTGATTCCTTCAGCACTTAGTATTTAAAGTATATGTGTAGTGCAGACAAACCAATTAAAGCATAAAACAAAAGCATCTCTTATAATGAAATTCACAATCATGCTGTAGTAGATGCTGAAATATGTAAAATGCCCTACAAGCTGCATTAGATTTTCGCTTGTGCCAGTCTGCTTTGTCCACAGAACAGCTCAGAATAAGATGGACGTGATGCTTCTTAGGCTGCGTCTGTGGAAAAGGAGCTCCTGGACATTGCTTATTGTGAATCGACAAGTGTGGAATTTCTACAAAGACTTTATTGTAAAACTTGGATTCTGGGAAATACATGAGAATATCAATTGCAAACAGTTTTTTTTTTTTTAATTTTGGCTTTACTTTTGTTCAGCATATTTTATGGGATCACAAATATAAGTTGGTTCAAACGGAACTGGCCAACCTTGGCTTTACCAATAACATGAATGCAGTAAGGCAATTTGGACTGTAAGAATGTCTTCCATTACTTACTATATTTAAAATATTTTTGATTCTTATACCTGAAGAGTCTTTTTTTGGTAGACTTTTGATTCTTCTGGGTAACTTCAAGATATATGATGCTATTAAAGGAACTTAGAAAATCCAAATGATGCCTTAGTGGAATGCAGGAAGAGTAAGAAAAGAACTAAAGCTATGAACTTGCGTGGTTTTGAAAGCAGGTGGGATATTTAAATCATGCACTGATCACATATCCTCATCAGGGGGGCCCCTGGCCTTCAAAAGGAACGCCTGCTAGAAAGCGCTATGTGGCTGTTCATGGAGACTGAGCGAGTATTTGGTCCAGCTGCAACAAAATATGGAAAGCCTGCCACATGTTTACAATAGTTTTCTAACTTCGCTTCAAAGAAATGCATGAAATTTCTGATCTTCAGTCCAGCTCCCGTATACCAGACATGGGCTATTCATGTGCGAGAGTAGAAAAACATTCCCACCTCCTTTCTTCTCTTGTACTTTGAGGGTTTTCTTGGTATGAACCTAAGCCATTACCCTTGTATGGTATTTTCTGTGCCTGCTGCAGAACGTGGATGTAACTGCCTCACTTACTGGTAATCATGCGTAGAGAAGGGCAATAGAAACGAGATACTTTAGAACTCCTTCCTACATTCTGCTAAGGAAAAATGTCCTTAATCAGAACTTTGGTTCAAACTTTACATGCAAATAATCACTTGAATGAGCTGCAGTTTTGTTTCTCGGCTTCTCTCTCTGTGGATTCATTGTCCACCCCTCCCATCCAGGCCTCCATGCCCTCACACCGCACCAGTCCTCCTGTGCTGTTGCCTATAGATCCACTTCTGGATTTGCTCCATACTTTTTTTTTTTTTTCACTTGTCTTCTGAGCTAGGCTGCTGTAGCCAGCTTATTAAGAAGCTCCAATTCAGTGGAGAGTAAATACAAGACGTTATTTTTCTCCTGTCATTACACTCAGCTCTGTGCTGCCCGATACCCCATCCTTCCCTTTCTAACACCTAGGCAGATCTCACAGCTCTTTGTTCAAATATTTTGCCCACATTCAAATAGCAAAAGTCTCATTCCATTAAAAGTTCCCAATTCTAATTTATTTAAAAATCATCTTTTTAACCTTCCCCCAGGGGCAAACGGTTTTGTGGCTGAAGGGAAGAGTAGAGATGTGGCTTTGAGTTGAGCCTTCCACCCTCCAATTACAGATGACCTGTTTTGAGATGCAGCAGAGTTTTAGTCTGGAACATTCCATGTCCTCCTTTTGAAGTGTTATAGCTGAAAGAATATTTGTGGACATGGATACTTGTTTATGTAACTTGCTTTTAATTACCTTGGCAGAGACAGGAAACATCCTTGTCTTCCTTGCCAGAACTGCAGTCTTCCAGGAAAAGTGAGTGATCTTCACACTGTCCTGGAGTTTCAACCTGATGTTCCTTATCTCCAGTGATGCTCTTCTTAGCAGCCTTTTCTCAAGACCTGGTGTTTTTCTATGCCTTCTCTGTTCGTCCACTGATACAAAACCATAAAGACTCTTAGGTTTCTTTTATTTTTCCTGTATCCCCAAACTGTAGAGAAAGCTATGCTATATAGTCCATTGTCATGATGCTACTGAAATTGCTCTTATAGACCATGACTACCAGAAATATGCAGCCAAGAATCTATAATTTTTCTCTATATTCACAAACACCAGGGATCACTTTAAAAGTTAGGAGCTCCTTCAGCAAACCTTTTTACTGTTGCTTGGGCAATAGGTTTCACAACTCTGTAAGCCTGCTTCTCAGTGAGATGCCAGTGTGTGTAAGTACTTCCCCAAAGAGTGCCCTCCGTCCAACACACATCACACATGGAACAGGTGTCCAACCTATGCACTGCTTCTGCCCACAAGCTTCTAATGTTAGGAGACAGAAGCGTGCTGAGTTGGCAAAAGGCAATTGAGCACGCTCTTCCAACCTCTACCAAAGTCTTCAGCATTTCAGGCCTTAAATATTTTTGAAAACTCTTCCCATATCCATTTCTCACTATTTTAGGGTATGGGGTGCTCACTCTAGAACAGTAGAAGAGGTCCAAGATTACCACATGACTCCACAATTGTGTCTACTTGACAATTAAAATTGGTTGTTTATATTTTAAGTTTTGCATAACGAAGGGCAATTTGAACAAAGGTGAAATTTTTACTGACTTCAAACACAAACATCACACTCACCAAATAATCATAGGTTGTTTTACTGGAATTTTCCAAGTGTGCCCAAATTTAAGAGGGCTGGGATGTAGCTCAGTCCTGACCACTTGCCTGATAAGGCACTGGATTTAATCACCAGAGACACAAAGGAATCAAAGAAAGAAAGAAGAAATAAAGAAATAAAAAAGAAAGAAGGAAGGAAGGAAGGAAGGAAAGAATGAAGGAAGGAAGGAAGGAAAGAAGGAAAGGAGGAAAGGTAAGCCAGTGTTAAGGATAAGCATTATTCCCCACATATTATTGATATGTATAAGTGCAAAATTCAAGTTTTACATTGAAGTTGAGCATTTTGTGCACATACGTATCTTGTCAAGGTGAAAAGGGCTTTCCCACTCTCCTTTTGTCCCTCCCCCTATTTTATTTAAATTTTTCTTGTTTCTAAAGGAAGAGCAAGACACTATGAGTAAATAGGCTAAAACGAGAAAAGCTTATTCTATTATCACATGCATATCGGAACTCTCTAAATTAGAACCACATGTCTCCATATAACATTCAGCATTATTACTACGAATATGTTGTCTGCTTTAAAGGTCCTTTTGAGCTCTGGATATTTATATTTCTCACATTTATTACACTGACACTTAGATTTTGAAACTTACTTGGGCTTTCAGTTTTGATGCTCTCAATCTTAAACTGGATAATATGCTAAAATTTTACACACATTACATAATAATTTTGTGCTAATAAAGGAAACGATATATTTTGTCTTACATGCATATCATATACTAAAGAAATTATTTAAAGAAAATATGCCAAATCTTTGTGAAAATCGTATTATTTTACTCATTATTGCATTAACAAAAAGAATGTTTCCAGGTGAGGAGAGCCATTCAGTCAAAATCTTTCCTCTTGTATTACCTCTCTTTCTCTCACACATATAATTATTCTATTCTAATTAAACAAGCAGTAATAATATGATTGAAATAGCATGTGATTTACCAAAAAAAATAGTCTACTGGTATGTAGTTTGAGAGTATAGCATCTGCTGCATGAGGGATGAAGAACTATTCTGTCATTCCGGGCAAACTGGTCCAGTTAGGAAGACGTTCCCCAGCTCTGAGTGACCCTCTCACACCAGATGTGCAGAATGGGTGCATTTCCTCCAATATGTCTCCCTTACAGTAGCACAACGTCAACCTTTTCCAGCAGAGGATACCTGAGGGCATGACACACAGAAAAATGTTCTACTATTGCTGTTTTGGAAACCTGAATGTATCAGAGCTGCCATTGATGCAATACCACAGACTAAGTGATTTTACAGAAAGGTTTTATTTTGGTTCCTGGTTCTAGAGATGCAGCCACTTGGCAATTGCCTTCCACTCTCGGAAGACGCAAGGAATGTGCACACACGTTCTGATGACTCTTCTCTTCATGCAACAAGGACTGAATCACACAATTCTCTAACTTAGAAAATTCCTAAATGCCTCACTTCTAAGTACCATAGTACTAATTTATTTATCTTTTTAATATCTCACAATTGGACTGAAATGTCTACACATGAAGATTGAAAGACACAACCAAATTATAACGTGAAATTTGGCTGCAGCGCCGAACGAGAATATCCTGCAGTCCTTTACCACAACAGCGTACCCAAAATGTTTAACTTCTAGGCGATCTTGCTAGCTGGGACCTAGCATCGCTTCATCCCAGACCCACCTCCATCCTGGGTTCTGTACTCTGATAGATAGCTCAACAACACCAGCGGGGCTGGGAATCAGGTTCTAGGAGGGAGAAAAGAGTGAAGGAAGATCCCATACTAAATGATATGGAGCCAAAATGTCAAAGAACAGGGAGATAACTGAAAGTAGAATAAGGTTCAAGGTTATAGGCAGGGAGAAAGTGGACACTACAGAGACAATTAAATTTTGCTCACAAGACCTTTGATAAATTGAACATTTCATATGACATCCAGATAAGCAGGTTCCTAAAATGAAATACAGCTGCCTCATTACTTACTGATGTATATTGAACAAAAATTTTGAGCAAGGGAATGTACTAGCTACATCAAGACTTCTAAAAAAAACAAAGAAATAGATCAAGAAGCTCTTGTCTACTCTTAAGGATTATAATTCTATTTGGACTCATTATCATATTATTTAGCTTAAGAGATATAATAACTTCTTAGATAAGATGTGAAATAAAAATTTTAGGCATTCATCACAACGTAAGTTATGTGAATATTGTAGCACAAAATAACAATATGAGTTTCCATGTTTTTCTCTATGCACTTTTCATATATGTAATGTTATAATTCTTTACTTTTTAATCTTTAAGAGGTATTAAATTTTGTTAAGAAAGATACAGGTTTAAATTATAATCAACAAATGGCTTTATCAGACAAAGCATAGGAACTATACTTAAAAAGAACCTATTAGAAACAAACGATATTACAGCATACTTTACTGAAGGGGGAAGAATTCCTTGGAAACTAAAACAACTGGTACATAGAGTGAAATATACTATTTCTGGACATTATTAGCTGGATCATGTGGAAGGATTGTCAGGACTTCATGGAGTCTACAGAAGAAATTATGGAAAATGTGATTAGAAACACATAATAAATCTGTGTGGTGGAAGAGCTTTTTTATACTACTAAAAATTAAATTTTTCATTGTAACAATTGTCAGTAGCTAGACCCAATGTGACTATTAAGTGGTTCTATACCTTCTATAATTTATCCCTTTTATATATTTTTTTCTCCTTCTTATTGCTACATAGAATCTTTGCTAAACAAGGCTGGGTCGATCCAAAGAGACCTTGCTGTTTATGTTTCTCTTGAATTTGTTTGCACATTGGCATCCCTCCTCCCATTTTTAAAACAAGTGGTAGAAGATTTGGCAACTTCTTCCAACACCTTGAATTTAGGTCCTCTGCTGGGTCTCTAGGTTGCATTTATATTGTGTTGCCCTGAGAGATCTCTTACCTTAATAGACTGGGTGTGAGTTCTCTTGGCCTTTGATTCCACTTCTCTCCACAGGCAACTTCATGGCTGTAGATTAGGCTGACGCTTTAGCACTTTGCCCTTATCTATTAATCTTGCCCTGAAAAGCAAGACTCGTCCTCTAACCTCAGATGCAAGTCTTGCAGGGTGAGCCCGCCTTTTCCCTATGCACAGACTATCTCTGCAGTTGACATGCCCATAAAGAAATCAATGTGACCTGCAGAACTGCTGAGGCTGGAGACGAAAAGGGTCTTCATTAGGCCAATCCGATCTCTAATCAGATCTTTTCCAGCTGGCAGTAGGTGATGGGGAATTATTACTGGCCTGCTGATCAAGGAGGTAGACGGAATTCTGAGGACATAGAATACTAGGCCTGTCTCCCTGCTTCCAACATGACATTTGTACATAATACCTCTCCCTTTCACCTACTGCCAAGTTGATCCTCTCTCTTCAGCTAAGGTGTCTTTTTCTAAAAGTACCACTCTCTTTAAGAAACACTTCATTCTAAATCTTAAAGAGTTGTCAAATTCTTTGTAGCAGTATCTTTAACAGTTGACTCTGAAGTTATCCTTAAGAAATGATGATATTACAATTAAACTTTAAGTTGTTCTTTATCACATGGTTGTACGTAAGTAAAGTCATCCTTTTCTTCATTGTGCAACTGCAAATGGCATGTGCCTTCTAGAACCTGTGGCAAGTTTGACTATCCTAAGACATAGGAATGATGAATTTTCACTTTTGGGTACAGTAAAGAATTATTTATGTCACACCTAGTACGATTTGCAAGAAATCCAGTGAAATAATGCAATTCTGAGTCAAAAACAGTTCAGATTGTCTGTGACACAATATGCAAATATGACAAGGTCATATGGGGAAGCAATGATGGTGTTCAAAAAAGCCAGGCTGTCAGACCATTTCTCTGTCCTTGCAAAAGAGCACGTCTGTCAGGGATTGTAAATGAGTTGAATTTGCCTAAAGTCTGGGCAGCCAGGAGACTTGGAAACAATCCAGTGTGTGCTGCCGGGCTCAACATCCATGGCGTTCTTGATGCTCTCCCCTTTTCTTGAATGGTTTCTCTCCTCTGCGCTGATTATCTTTGCCCTCTGTAGCCACACTTTAAGGGCTGTCTCCTCAGGGTGATCTTCCCTAACTGTTCAGCTTTCAATAATCTCATCATTTCCTGAACGTCTCTAGTTTGATGCTTGACTTCCGGTGGATCTAGGAGGGAGACATTGCCCAAAGCGAAACAAGCAATGCAGATTGGAATGGAGGACACAGAGAAGATTGTTTCCCTGTCCTTATTTGAGGTAATAAAAAGACGAATGTGATCAGTATTTGCAAGAAAAATATGTAAAATAATCAACACTTATTACATACATGGATAACAGAGAAGCAGGGGAGTTAGAAATTCATAATCGTTTTGAAGTTTTGGGTTTATACAAGTACTCTGATAAAGTTAAGAGACCCCTAAAAAAAGCAGATGCACAGGGTATACCTGATGTGGTGATTAGAGGCACTGGCCTAGAGGATTGAAAGAAGTTATTGGGGAGTGGTAAGGTTTGAGCCTGATGCATTTGGAAGGTATTATGAAGACGCTATACTCCTCAGTTGGGTAATCTGTTGACCATTTCATGTGTTGGTGGGAGGGGAGGCCTGTCCAGAAAGAGTGGAATCACTGGGGGCATCGACTGAGCTAGCCCATTTTTTCTACATCTCTCTTTTTCCTGCATGACATGTGATGAACACACTTTCTCCATACGAAGCTCTTTCCACCATTGCTGGTTGACTGCAAACAAAGTGAAACCTCTCAATTATGAGCTGGAATTGAACCTTTCCTCCCTTAAGTTATGAGTGTTGGGGATTTTGTCCAAGTGATGAGAAAGTGACTAAGGCAGAGAGTAAAATTCTGCAGTCCTGAGGTGTGGAGGTGAACTGGAGCAAGCAGGTGGATTGTGCTTATTGGTGGAAGAGCTAGGTTTAATATGTAAAAATTCTAGAATCTGAATGTTGGTGTTCCATCAAAATGTGTTACACTGAAGCTTATATCTCAAAGGGAGAGATTTTTCCCCATCTTGTTGACATGTATAAGTGCAAAATGTAAGGCTTACAATGAAGTTGACCATTTTGTGCACCTATGTATCTTGTCAAGGTGACAAGGACTTTCCCACTCTCCTTTTGTCCACCCCTTATCCACCCCTTCCTCCCTCCCCACCCTACGCCCCTGGTTCACTTGGTTTTTCGGTCTAAGTTCCATATGAGTTGTGATCTTGGTTTCTTTGGAGAAATAGTTAGGTCAGGAAACCTCAGTCCTCACAAACAGGATTAGTGATGACACCTGTGGAAAATCTCACCAGACCCTAAATATGCTTGAATTTGGCCTCAGACTTCACCACTTCTAGAAATGTAAGAAATGCTTTCTGTATTTCCAGATCAACTATCCTAACATTCTTCATTACAACAGACTAAAGGTGGAAGGTCATCAGGAAAATGAATTACTCATTTAAGTTAATGTTCATTAACCAAGTGAAGACTATGGCAAGTTGTGTGGTTAATTCTTCTTTCTTTATAGAAAGACACCATGAATCCTTTTGTGGAAGAGTAAATTCCACACTGTGACCATTTTTTGCAATGCCATTCTTTGTTTCCAATTCAGTGATTTCTGAAATTTAGACTCCAAACAACCTTTTCCTCATCTCAGAAAACTCAATATCTAATTTTGATATTTTAAAGGATCAAATCTATGCTTTTAAGTAAACAACTTCTTTGCTATTTTCACTTGATATGGGAGCTTATGTTTAGCTCTAACAAGAATGCCTAGGCAAGTGACGTTATTATTATATTTATTAAAAAATTCCATTTGATGGATCTATGTACTTTTCCAACTTCTGTTCTAAATATTAATATACTTTTCATGTGCACAAAATACCTGCATACACAAAATAAATAAGAGGTTCCAAAGTTGAAGCTTTTGGGGATTTCAACTTGATTATTTTAAAAATAAAACTGCTGTCAGCTTTGTTTGTAGAGAGAGCTTAGCAGTTCTGTTTACTCTAAAAGTAATCACTTCTTGATTCAAACTGCTTCACCAGTAAATAGAATATCTTAGGACATTAATTATATGGGAGAGAAGTCAGCAAGAAGTAGCTGTTACAATTCATTACTGTACAAGAAATAGCAAGAGATGGGAGAAAATGTAAAGACGGAGATAATTGTTATTGCTTGGCTGTGAATAGGATTGGGATAGATGGATTGGAATTGGTTTATCTTTCTTCTTCATAATAAACCAAAACACAGGCCTGAGAGTGAGTGCAAGAGAGGCCTTCAGCTACCCACAAGTTCAATGCTCTAGGATATAGCAGACAAAAAGGAAAAAAATAACACCTACCAAAATGTTTTGTTAAAGATGTTTGAATTAATGCGTTTGTGCAAAATAATTTATTTCATTCTATATGGATGGCAAAAACCCCATGAAATATGTTGGCTTCATATTTATGGGCTTTCAGTTAGAGCAATCTTTCTCAAAAAGGACCGTGAGTTAACTAAAGTTCAACTTGGTTTTTAGACAGGTTACATTCATTCACTCATTTCAAGGACCCTGATACACACTTGAGAAATTCTACCACCCCATACAGCACAACAGATATACTCTGATCTAAGTCATTTTTCAGATGCTAAAATCAGGATCTGGAGAGAAGCAGCTCTGTACTGCAATTTACCGTGTTGAATTGAGATGAAGTCAGCCAAAGAACGGTCTCTGGGTTCAAGGGTCTTGTTCTCGGCTATACTCTTCTTCTGATTCAACAGCAATTATCAGAGTATGATTTATGTGGAATAAGTATATAATTCTCCTCCTTCATCTTCAACTACCACCTCTTCCATGTTGGCCGAAGTTTATGTCACACTACACCAAATTTTAGATCCTGAAATAATGAGTTTACAGCAAGCAATATTTCAGAAATAGAACATAGATCATGTTAGAACTCATAAGATGGGAAGTAGACAATATATACTTTTTTTTTCCACTTTTCCTGGTTGTCTCTGATCATAGGAAGTTATAGCTATTGATGAATATTCCCAGCGTCTATGCTCAAGGGTCTGTGTAAACACACAGTCATGTGAAGGTAAAAAAAAAAAAAATGATACTATCGTGAGATATCACATGGCCAATCAGGGGAAGGTTACAAAGTACAACTCATGCAAATTAGGTCTTTGTCACTTTTGCATTGAAGAAAAGCAAGCCTCTAATATTTGTATAATGAAACATACCTTTTTATTGTAGGAGAATGCAGAGTAATAACAGAGAAAGCAAAAATGAGGAAAAGCACACAGCAAAAAGATGGGATGGTGTGATTGTAAAAGAGATTGTGGAAGCTGAAAGTGAAGAGGAGGAGTCATATTCCAGTGACACTGAGAAGGTGTGTGGGATCCCTTTGCCATTGTTTACCAGGCCTGGCGACATGAACTACACTGAAGCGTATAGCTGAGGTCCAGGCAATGGGATATAGGTTTAAAGGAAGACAGTTACTTTCTGGGTGTTATGATTTAATCGCTGCCTTACACAATAGAATGTGGAACGAAGATGAGGCTTCTAAGTAGCCACAATGGGATTCAAGGTCTCATACCCAGCTTTAACTCTTTTGGCTGTTTATCTTACCTAAAAACCAAAACCCGCAAACAGTTTTACACAGGTTATCTTTGCCTTCTCCAAGGGAGGTTAAATACTCTCTACCCCTCCTTTCTGCTCTCATAAATCTCAAAGAAGAGAATTAGACTGTCCAGGGCACAGCAACAAATAGTTCAGTTTTCACTGTAAATGATGGTAACTGCTGGGAAGATTATATTGTGTATGTGTAAATTCTGTACCTGTGGAGTGACATGGCCATCCCCTGACTAGTAGCACTTCTGATGACTGCACATACCAGTTGTAGGGGTGGTCCTTAGATAACGCCATCCTCATTCACAGGGCGATCCCATTCTCTGCAACCTTCTTTGAAAAACACACCATCAACTTCATTAAAATGTGAAAACTGTGGCATCAGAACTTCTTAACAACTTTTCTTAATATCAGTTAATGAGTTTGTGTATTGTCTCTGTCATTATTTCATTGGAAAAAAAGATAAATTGCATACTTTACTTTGAGTCGGTCCTTTTTTGATGGGTATAACATTCCATAACTTACCAATAAAATAGAGTTATTGGTAAGATCAAATTAAATCAGTGTGATAGTTTCTTACAGAAATGTATAGTAAATGTATTAGGACAGGGTGTTATAATTAATATTATCAGCTAATAATTTTTATGCACAATCGTCTCCATTCCTCAAGTTTACAATATTCACACAGGTGGTGCTCCATATTTGAGAGCTCAACTCAGCACTTTCTCAACTTTATGTTGGTAAAAAAGCAATAAGCAGTTAGCAGAAACTGTACTTGCAATATTAAAATGTGTGTTGTTAAAATTTAGTGACATGTGCTATGATAATCTCTCACAGCGCAATGTGATCCACTTCCCAGACTGCCCACACTCGCTAGGAGACAAAACCCTGGCACTCCACAGAACACTGCCTTGCTAAGCCGCGATGTTCACTGGGTTAGATGCATTCAAATATGTTCCTAATTTGTGATATTTTCAATTTAAAATACATATATCAGGTAAAAAAACAGCTGAATGTCATCTGTAATTGAGTAATATTACAGGTTGTTACAATGTAGCTTAATTTTCATGTATGTTCCTTAAGGCAAATAGAAATATTACATGATATCCTTTGTAATGATAAATTTCAGTAATTCATGTCATTCTGCAAATATGATTTAGAGATATATGGAATGGAAATGTAGAGATATCTTAATTATCATGCATGGAATTATTTGTTTAATATTTGCTGAGTCACTAATTTACATTTATCAAATTCAAAACCTTCCTTTGAACCAGCTATTAATTTTTTGTCATCAAGAAGCAACTTGTCAATGAAGTGATATAGAAAATTATTATGGTAAAATCTAACATGTGATAAAATATATGTGCCAATAATTTCTATTTTGCCTATTATTTAACACACAATTTAGTGCTACTAATTATATTCAGTATATTATGAAAAGTTTGCAATTATTTTCAAAATTTTTCATCATCCCCCCAAAAATTTGTATCACCAAATTCTCCTTCTCCACACCCTGTAACCTCTATGAACATGCCTATTGTAAATATTCTATATAAAGAGAATTGCAATGCTTTTTCTAATGTCTTTAGGAATTCAACATTTATTTTTTAAAGAAAATGTCAAATTTTTACACAGCAATATATCATGTTATCTTTCCAACAACAATATGTGAGGAATTCTGAGATCTTTATTATTTATTCCTATTTTTTGTTTTCCTTTATGTTATTATAGCTACCCTAAGAAGTATGAAGTAACATGTGGATTTGATTTATATTTCCAGATGATTGCTGATCTTGAGGGTCTTTTATATTTAAATTTATTTGTACATTTTCTTTGAGAAGCATCTATTATACATCAATAGCACATTTTGAGTTTGATTGTTAATCTTTTTGATGTTGAGTTACAATTCTGTGTGTGTTCTGGACACTAAACGTCATATATACACACACACACACACACACACACACACACACACACACACACACATTGCTTTCAACTATTTTCTGAAACTCTAGAAATTAGCCTTGTTCTTTCTTGGTAATTTTCTTTGATGAACTAAAAGTATGTTTATTTAACTTGGCAAAGTCTCATTTATATACTTGTTTTTAAACTCATAATTTACATATTTTTTGAACCAATAATTTAGTCCATGAACTGTGAAGATTTACACTTGCCTTTTCTCATAAGATTCCTAAGGCATTGCCTTCTATATGTTCACTATGGATGTATCTTTGGCTGCTGTTTTTAATAAGATAACGCATGATAGCAAAGACAATCTTTTGAATGTAAATACCCAATTGTCTTAGGAAAACGTGTCAAATAAACTGTTCGCTTACTCGTTAAATGGATTTTGCATTTTTCTCAAAATTCAATGGCTATGAAGGCAGAATTTTGTACTAAAAAACAAAATCCTATCCCTTAATCCACCTGCTGATATGTAAGACAACACCACTGTATTTTCATTGTGAAAGCTTCATGATCAATCTTATAGTTGAAAAATATGAGTGAGTTTTGTTTTGTGATACTTGCAATTTCAAATGATTCTGATGATCAGCTTCTTCATTTCTACAATAAAAACTATGAGAATTTTCACAAACGTTGTGCTGAACATCAAAATTAATTTGAATAGTATTGCAATTTAATCATATTTTCTTCTAGTCCACAGACATGGGATAAATTTCCACTTATTTAAGTCTTCTTTATTTTTTGCATTTTTTTGTAGTTTTAAAAGATTTTTTGTTCATAGGTCTCACCTCTAAATTACAATTTTCTTATATATTCTCTCATTGGTGCTGTAACAATTGCAATTTATTTGTAATATACATCTAACTTTGTTCATTGCATATCTATGAAAACAATTTATTTTATGTGGTTTTATTTCCATGTAAAACATTGCTGAATTTGTTTACTGATTTGGTAACTTTCTTGTGAATTCGTTAGAACTTTTGCACATAAGACGACGCCATCTGTAAAGATAGGCAGTTGTACCTCTTCTTTTTCATTCTGGATGCCTTGGAACATACTTTCTTCCCTAATTTGTCTATGCAGAAATTTCCAGGATATTTGTAAAAACTAGTGATTGAAATGATCTTTTTTTGTCTTACTTATAATCTGCGGGATAACTTAGTCTCTATCAACTATGTTGTCAGCTATGAGTCTCCATGAACACCTTTGCTCATATTTAAAATTTACTTGTTTTAATATGGAAGTGTTTTGGATGTTGTCAGATATCTTTCTTGCATCAATTAAGTGAATCATGTATTTCTCTCCGTGTTTTATTAACATGGTATATTATACTGAATTATTTCCTTCAAGAATATAGAAATTTATAAATGTTCTTTTTCCCTTTTCTGCCTAATATAGTTTTATCGTCATCCTAAACCTAACTTTTCAACAGTCCATCTTGTTTTCACCAATAGTGATGCTTACTGAATGTCTGGCTTAACAATAATTTGAATTCTGTGATCATGGTGATACCCACATAAGGTTGTGACCACTCATCTAACCATGACTCTCAATTGACTGGGCTAAAAAAATGCTTGGCAGATTAATGAGAATAACTTCTAGTTGTATTTAAGTAGATATTGATAACCTAGCCTTGACATTCATGGATAGGATTCCTCATCTCTTTTTCCCAGCACTTGTCCCCTGCTCTGCTTCCAAGCCACCATGAACTAATCAGCTTTCTTCACCACAACCTTTAGGTATGATGTCTCTGCCTTAGGGATGAATGATCAAGATTCAAGATAAAATCTTCTGAAACTATAAGTCAAGTCAATCTCTCCTTCCTCTGTATTGAAAGTATATCGTATTTTCCCCAGCAACCGGAAAACTGACCAAAACAAGAGTGGATGTCACAAGTTATTCTGGATTATTTTTATTTGGTGAAAGTTTGATATATTACTCATTTTCTGAAACCTTAGAATGATGGAAAAACCTGGCTACTGAAGAATGCATACAACATAATTTTGATTTCAGATAATCACCAAATATTTGTTGAATCAGTTGAAACTAAAATAGATCCAGTAATATTTCATATTACCTAATAAGTACCTGGCAGGAAACATGACATATATAATAGCCTTAGCTGTTTATTTTATGTAGAAGTATTTCAATAATTACATAGTTATTTATTGATCATTCCCAAAACTTATCCACTGCTGTAAAACACTCTTAAGATTGTATTTTACCCTTGAATGATATCTACTCTTTGTCCCTCATCCAATTCAGGATTCAGAGATACATATGATGACAAATTAGGTCTTATTTTATCTATATTTTTCTACTTTTATAGCTTAATCTAAGTTTTCATGAGTCTCACTGTGCACTGTCATAGGAGATATTCAGGATGGTAAAAGCCTTTTCAATGTCCTTAAAAGTAACACTTTGTATCTCCGAATATATTAATCAAATAATTAAGATCACTTTAAATTGTCAGAATTGAAGGCCTTCACGAATTAGACTATTATTTTAACGTAGTATTATAAAAACTGTCTCTGATGTGAGAATTCTCAAAGTGTACACATGATTCCAGGGAGAATATTGCAAAAAAAAAACAATATTTCACAATTATTGCCTAAGCTAGAATTGAAAATTCAGTCCAATGTTACCCTCTGGTTATAAAAATCGTGACGCAACAGACAGCACTGAATCCATGCTGTGTAGAAAGAAAGCCTACCAGTCTGATGGTATACACACAGAAACTTGTCTTGTCTCACTTAGGCTTGTTTTGAATGAAAAATGCAAAGTGTAGGCAAATTTTAGTGTTCTCTCTCTCTCTCTCTCTCTCTCTCTCTCTCTCTCGCTCTCTTTTTCTCATCAGGCTAAAAGTAGTACCAGACAGTACTAGACAATATATGTTTTTATTTCCTACTCTTTCTCCTGCATTATTGTAGATGTTTAAATTTTGGGAATCTCATATTAATCTTTTGTGCTTGGTTCATTTCACTAAGCATCATTGTCTTCTGGTGGAAAAGGGGGAAACAAAGTGGGAGAGAGAGAAAAAAAGAAGAAATAAGATGTTCAAAGGTCACAGGTAGGCACCAGTTTCCCAAGGTGTATGTAACCGACATGTAAATATACCTTAGCATATATCTAAATACAAAGGTGCCATGAAATATATATGTAAAAGGAGTTTAACCCAGGGTCTCAGGCACTATACCACTGAAGTGTTTATTTCCTCATTTTTTCTAACAATGTCATAATATCTTAAATATTCTTTAAAAGCACAAATCATATAAAAATAAAACCCTGAAATAAAGTAAAGGCATAAAATAGAGAAATTATAAGTATCTATTATATCCAAGAAGATTTTTATTTGACACCTACTTTAAGAAATATGGATACAGGAAGATCTTCATGGGTGGAGTATCCTGACCACTATAATATTGCATGAACTTCATCTACCTTGAAAGACAGACAGCAATAGGAAGAGACACAAGTTTGCAACTCAGATCTGCAAAACCACGTTAAATGTTTGTGCCCCATACACTGGCAGTTGAGTCAGGAGCTGCACCTTACAGCTCAAAATCTTCCCACGGGAGTTATGAAAATACTTTCCTAGCATTCACATGGACAGAAAGACCATAACTTAGACAAATTTTTGTTGATAACACTTGAATCTAGTTATATTTTCTCAAGCATGACTTTTACAAGAGTAAAAGCCACAGATACACTGTCAGGAAAACAGAATCACATGCCAGCACTTGAAAAGGGACTGGCAGATGGTACTTGGTAGACAGCATTATCGACCCAATTTTTATCTCTTGTTACATACATGCCTTTTGTCTTTCTCCATAAAATTAGAATATATCTGTCCATCTTTTGATGTTGGACTGGAAGAAAATATATTTTATATCTGGCCACTTGAATGATGTTGACCTGTTAGCGTATTAGTTCTGATATCAAGCTCATGAGAACTTTCACATGTTAGCTCACTCTTTGCACACCTGTCAGCAAAGGTGAAAACTTTCACTAAACTATCATATTGGTGAGAATTGGAGGAAAAGACAAGTGAGCACAGATTCTTTTCCAGATTTATTTTTCAATAAATCTCAGTCTAAATCAACCGATCTCCACACCAATCATCAGATATATGAGTGAAAGAGAGTGATTTTTCTTTAAGCTTTAGAGTAGTTCCAACATGTAATTGATAACTAAGGAATACAGAATTTTTTTTCAGAAAATTCTGAAAATTTTCATTGATACAAATATTGATTTATGCCAATTAAACATGAGCAGAACACACAAGAAAATAATACTTGATATGAAAATTCTGGATATAAAGACATTTGTACATGGGAAAAAGTGATTTTAAAAGGGAAAAATAAACAAATCATGCAAGAAATGAATATATTAAGAGAAGAAAAACATATATTTCATTATTTGAATGAGCCTAAAAATTACTCTCAAAAAGAACAAGGAAGAGATAATCAATATGGATTCTGAGAAGATATATATAATAGAATATTTTATAAAAGAAACACTTAGAAACTGGGAAAATTAAAAAAAATATTTTTTAGAAATGAAGAAATACCTCTGAATCAAAAGGAAGTGAATGAGTGTGTAGACCCAGACAAAAGAGGTAGAACAGTTTCAATTTATTAATGACAAGAAACTGATTGCATAAATGCTGGAAGTTATTTTAATTACAAAAGGTAAAAATATCTGTACATGTAGTTATGTAGAAAGAAAATACTAAATATCAGATGCCAATAGTAGTTTTTATCAGATTTCTCCTTCCCAACCTAGCATTTTCAAAGAAAACAAGACTGAATTTTTTTTCTCATTTCCTAAAAATTCTTCTTGTATTTCAAATTATAAGAAATAAGAAGATATAGAAACATTCTGAGATAGTTAAAAGTCCATAGAATGAAAATATTTTAAAATTGTATTCAATGATTATCCCGTTGGATAAAAATTAATCAAGAGCTAAAACTCAAGATCAAGTCATAAAATTCACTAAGCCTCCTTATATTAGTTTTCAGCTTAGACATACACTTAAATTAGGCTTTAGGTTACAGCACAGTTTTTGAGGCCCCGAGACAAGGTTTTGTACTCCAGAATCAACTTCTTTTTGATATATTTTCAGAATTACAAATATAGTTCATTAATAGAGAATTACCCAGTAAAACAACTGCATCTAGAAAAACTGAAGAATATAAGAAATAAATTAATTTATAGTAAATATTTATTGAAAAAGAGGAATGGAATACTTTTTCCTTGTGTATTTTAAGTGTCATAATTTAGTGTTCATTAAATTTGCACTTTTTCATAAAGATAACATAACTCTCTTAAAGCAATAATGTGAGCAGAAACAGGTGTTTCTTGAATTCTAGTACAAGTTCCATATTTTAATACACAAGTGACAGCTGTGCAACTGATTTTAAATCCCATAATGTTTAATGCTCGCTTTCAGAGGAAAATATGCAAATCAATGAGATGATACAATTTTATGACATATTAATAATGTCACACATTATTGTTATTTGTAACTAGTCATCACATTTCTATTAGCTTTTTTCCGTAAATAACGCAAAAAATATATATTAATAGCTGTAATTTACAATTTCATTATAATTCAATTTTCAATGTCATTTGGCTCATTGTCTAGAAATAGGAAGTTATCAGGGTTTGAAACTCTAGAATTTCGTAAATCATAACAAGGAACTACAGAACATTTGACCTATAATTATTACCTCTGTCAAAAAAACACCTGAATATGAATATTCACTCCCCTGCTCTGATACTCAGGAGCTTGGGGGTAGATGGTTCACAGCCTATGCCAATTGCTTTAAAATAGTTTAATATAACAAGTATGGGCCGAAGGGTACAAAAGTGACAATCTTTTACTTGAGAAGTGGGCTTCTTGGACTCTTGTTTAAGAAGAGCTTTGTATAGAACTGGCTTCCCAGGATACATTTCACTTTGGTCAGCCATCCAGGCACTCGGAGGCCAATGTACCCATGGACTAAAGATGCCTAGCTAGCACCCCTGCTGTCAGCAGATCTTGCGTTTGCTCATATGATGCTACTTTTATCCTGGCACCCAGGATACAGAAGTCGTGAATTCAGAAAGGCTTTCATCTTGTCTTCAGACAATGGCCTGCACGACCAGGGATTAGGCCATAACAGAACTCTGCGTGAACTAGGAAAAATGAAGCCAAAGGCGCACTGGAAGCTGACAACATAAAAACATCTGTTAAATGTAGCTGCAGGTCAGTGAATGGAGCCACTCTTAAGACCTGTGGATGGGTTCCCCCACAAACCCTCTGAAACTTAAATCTCCCCTACATGTGCTTTATAGAACATGATTGGAATAATCTGGAAAGTATAATTAGCAACTTGTTTTCAAATTCTAAGTGGCAAGCCATATAAATGGCCTACGAAGAGCAAATTTCTGCTTTCATTTGAGAAATTTTCAGAAAAAAAAATATCTTTTTTCTAGGTAAATAATTTGCTTTTCTTGTAAAAGATCAAGATTGGAGTTGAAAAAAAAAAAAAAACACAGTACATTTTCACCTCATTGCTCCTTAAAGGAGTAAGACAGGAGAGCTTGAGGTGAGGTGCAGGAGCATGACCAGAGGCATTCTTGTTAGGAGAAATCCACGTCCTGGCATGTCCTGGAGATAGTGGAACAAGGCAAAGGGAAGCCAGCTGAGTGACACCTGTGGGCAGAGAATGACCTGGGCCTCTGCATGTGACATCTAGGAATCAATAGTGAGTCTGATTTTACACCTGCTGGTTCCCTTCTCTCTTCCTCAGTTCTTCGATGAAGACTTCAGCTCCCGATAATCCAGTTTTAAGTTTGCTTAGAGATATCCACAGAGTCCAGGTCCAGACTTGGGAGGACATGATAGAGATGGCCAGAATGAAGGGATTGGTGAAAGATGCTCACATAGAAATTTCCGGAGCCAAACATCCAATGGCTTGGTTTAGACACAGGTTGGTGGATGTAGGAGGACACTTTTTTTAGAAATTCCCAGAAATAGGTAGGAAACGAAGGGCAGAAAATCGGAAAAAGTTTAAACTAATTACAGACACACAGATAGAGTCAGTTTTATTCTAACATTGTGAAGGTGCATGATCCTAAAAAGCAGTATAAATAAGCTTGAAAAGAAATTCACAAGAGAAAAAAGTTTAAGTTGTTGAGTGTAGGAAATAAGGTTGCAAATTCTTTCTTTGTCACTTCATGCCATGTTCAATCTACACAATATTGTGCACTTTGATAATGATGTGCCTGCACTCAAGTATCAAGACAACTCAGTCATTCAGGTGACAGACCTTTATTGAGGACTGAAACTTGTTATTTTCTATGCATATTTTATTTTTTCTGTCTAGCAAAATACGTACAATAAAACAAGCACTTTATTCATAATCACAAATACAATATCATTGAGTAAAATCTCAAATACTTTTGCTAATAAACCATGGATTATTTCTGCTCGTCGATGGATAGTTGTATACAATTTAATATTTAAGAGAATTGCCTCAGAATGCAAAGTGAGCGTCTGCCCAAGATTAGCCAGAATCTTGTCTTTCAGTTCCCAAACTCCAGTTCAGGTTAGCTCATTCATTCAACAGATATGTATTAGGCATGGTATTTTTCCAGACATTGTGGGAGTTCATAGGGTTTCAGAAGTAGGGGAAAATTCTTTCTGCTCTTAAAAACTGCGAATCCAAGAGAAACATATTATTAATTGATAGCTGTTGTCTAGCTGGTGTGTCTTGGCCATTGTCCTAACTATTAGCCCAAAGGGAGGAAAGAGTGGTTTCTCACAAGGATTTGAAGAAAAGATAGAATTTGAAGTAAACCACCAGAGGACAATAAGAACTTGAAATGAGGCGGGACGGCACACATTTTGCATATACAAAGCAGTGTGCACAAATTCGTGTATGTGTACACACATTTCAGTGACACCAACAGGGAAGCTCAGTACAGCTAGGCGGATGTGCTGGGGATGTGCAGGGTCTGGCAGTACAGATTAGGGTGGATGATAAACAGTGGAATGTGAACTAGCATAAAGGAAATTCAGGATTGAGTCCCTTCTGCAGAGCTACTACAGTGGAAGGGTCACTGTTATTTAATCAAATCCTCTAAATACCATAAGATATCTGTTATCATTACTCTGAAGATAAAAACTACATAATAATAACTGTAAAGTAAGAAGTACCAGATACAAACTGATACAGGTCATTATGAGCAGAGTCTTCAATTTTTTTCACATTCTACACAAACATGTAACACACTAAGGAGTTCAGAGTTAGATTTAGGTAACGATGGACTGTTTACATTTTCAATACCACTATTCTGAGGCAAAATGTCCAATTTTGCTTCGTTCACTTATTCAAAAGTAATTACATTCTAACTATACATTCCACAAATATTCGTGTTTCTGCACACTTCATTAGAGAAAGATTGATATGTGAAACCATGCATTCAATGCATTCTGTGAGGCAGTGATAGAAACATTTTATTCCATGATTGCAGTATATCAACGAAGGGGCAAAAGCTACCATGAAGTCACAACAGAAATGAATCAGGAAAGGAGTCACAAAAGAAATGGTGCTTGAAAAGTTCTTAAAGAAAAAGAATGTAGTAAGTTAGTATATATTATAAGACATAGAACGGGATCCTGGGAGAACAAGGGAGAGACAGTGTACATAATCCAGTTTCATCAAGAATGTAAGTAGGTTGAATCATTAGCTACATGGCCAAAGAGGTGATCCGGGACTGTACTGCAAACAGTCTTTTGCTCCAAAAAAGATTTTTTAAAACCGCAGATGGTAGCCCAAATTCAAGACACATGTACTCTTTTTTTTTTCCTTTTGTATTGTCCGTATGCACTAATTTTTAATCTAAAGTTAGTTTTAGGAAAAAAAAAAAGGAAGAAGTGGAGATTTCAAGATAGATTCAACTTTTTGCCTCCCGTACAAAAGCAGGAATAGTGCCCAAGTTGTGCCTGGATTCCTGGGCAGTGACAACTGTTTGGCACCAAAGAACAGTTCCCTTTCTAAGATGGACATGTTCGTTTCCCAAACTGCCTTTTTCTTTTATGTTAATTGACTGGACTTGATTGGCTTGTGTTTTTAGAGTTTTATATAAGCCTTGGGTTGGTTTCAAGATCATTTATGTTTCTTCCCAGTTGGCCCTAGAGCCCTCTTACACCTATTTAAACCTAGTGGATCTGGCTGAGGTTCATTATAATTCTTGCCAAACCAAGAATTTTAGAGTTGGTTTTAAAAACAAAATTTAAAGCCTCCAGTCAAAATCAGAAATAAAAAATAAAGAGAGAGACAGGGTTGGGGGCGACTGTGATGGTCGTAGTAACCAGGACAATTAAAGACTTACTTACACCTAAATGTTTTATAACTTTTTATATGTTTGCAAGTGACAAACGCAAAGTTAGGTAGAGAATATTATGTCAAATATGTAGAAGCACTGTTTAAGAAATTATTTTCTAAAACTGGGTACCTACCGTTTGCCACAAGGATATCAAAGAACTATCACATTAATGATTTGGGAGCATTCTGTATGTTTTTATTAAAAATTTTAATACATATTAACATGTCCACATATCTTAGGCATGCTATTTACTTTTTTTTTCAAAAATAGTCAGTCGCCCAACAAGAACTGTCTGTCAAGCAATTTAATCAAATTCTGGTAAAACTCACAGTCAACGTCCACACCATAGGCTTGGCCTCGGTCATTTATGACTGGTTCCACAACAGACACAGCCTGCATGTTTCGATTGCACTAAGTTCCCTCTACCATCCAACAAGTCCAGGTTGGGAAATTCCAATGGCAGTTCTCTCTCAAGTGGGATAATTCCATAAAATGACACTGAGACCTACACATGTGCTATATTTAAACTTACAGTTTTGTTATAGAGGATACAATTTATAATTAAGCAGAGGAAAAGATGCACAGAGGCATAGAACAAAGTATGGAGGAGCTGTGCACAGGGTATCTGCCTGCCCTCTGAGTGTGCCACGCCCAGACCTTACCACATAAAGAAACCCGGAAGCTCTACAAGCTTTACTGCTCAAGAGTTTCTATTACAACTCTGTCACAGGCGCCTGATTAAGTCATTAGAATTCAGTGCTTGAACTCCATCCCTAAAATTTCCTCTCATGGCCCACATTGGTCATTCAGAGAAATTACACAACTTTCCACTTCCTAGTCATTTGATGGTATTTTTCTGTCAACTAATTATCACACTATCAAGCTATTTATTTTCCCTCCTAATGTCTTCGCATTAGTTTAATAAGATATTCTTACCTATCTAGAACTAATTTTCTGAAGTTTTGTGATAGGAACTGCAATCAGGGACAAAGGCTATACATATATTTATGAAATCACAAATCCTTTCAGAAAACTGACCATTTTATTTTGTTTAACCTAGTGTTAACTAAACAAATTTGTTATGAAAACGTTTTTGATAATATTTTGGTATCATGTGAAACAAACTTTTGGAAATCTTAATTTACAAAATATCAAACTAATCATTGAATGAACATCCAGAAATATATTGATGTTATCTCTCATAAATTTAACCATTGAAATAACTGAACAGAAACAAAATTTGGTTGTGTTTATGAATTTGACCATTTCTAGACATTATTAAATGGTGGTGTCTAGATGAAAGTATTTACTTTCGATGTTTTCTGATTTTCAACCTATACCTAAAACAAAAACATAGATGAAAACACATTTTTTTCAGCACTGCTTGCTGTGCTTCCAACTCCACAGGCACAGGAGCAGGGTAGGCAGCAGCTGAAGGGCTGTGAGTTGGCTCTCTGCCACTTTTTCCCCTTTAGGCTGGTCAGAGCATGCCAACCAATGTTAGGATCTTTCCTCATTAGTGCAGGTTTACCCAAAGAACAGTAACCCATCAGGGAGCTGCAGAACATAAACATATCCAACCCACACTATCCACAGCCAATGTCCATCACACTGAGAGCCCCTTCTGCCTTGCAGGTAGCAATAGGTTTGAAGAACTGAGCCAAGAGAAGTTCTATAGGGCTGTGTGAAGCCTGAGATTGCCCTTGGCCAACCTGCCAACATACAGCTGTGCTCATGATCACGGCAGCTATATCTGCCACCAGACACGGGCAGCTGAGATTGAAACCTGTATGATAGGTGACTTCATTTTCACATCCTTGGATAACCAACTTAGTCTATGTATAAATACTCTATCATCAACATAGATTAAGATGTTTCTTTTTTCTTTTGTTTTCTTCTATATTTCAAATTCTTGTATATGAAAACTTGTTTCATTTCTCTTTGTATTCCTGTTGCATGCAATCATATAATCTTATGTGACCAATAATACATTTCCTGGCTCCCAGGTAGATTATTAAGAAAACCAGAAAACTAATATCATGCACACCTTCCACAGAAAGTTGTAGCATCTAACAATCATTGTTTATTTAACTACAATTTAAGTGTCTTAGTTTTTTGTACTATATGCATATTGGCTCAATTAATATAAAATATAGAACATGGGACTTTTATTATTAGCATTTTATAGGAAACAACACAAAATAAGTAACTCGCTGAATGTCACAGTGAGTAGCAAAGTCAGAGACCACACCCACATGTTCTTATTCCGTCATCAACACTTTTACTACCTGACTCACATAGGTGGCTTAGTGAGGATGATGATGAAGGCAACAGAAGAGCACTCCAGCAGTGGTTAATATAAGATAAGAGTAAAAGGTTCTGACATACAAAATCAAGTGTAGTGCAAATCATCCTGAGCATACTTTATGTGTACTTATATACACATGCATATGCATTTGCATGCATGCATGCAAATATATGTCTGTGCCTTTATATATGTATGTATAGGTATATGTTTATACATAATACAAATAAATTGTGTGTATGTGACTTAGGGATAGGGCAATATGCCTAAAGGAGCAGCAGAAATATCTAATATTCAGATAATATTATGGAATTATATCAATATAATTATTTTAGCTAAGCTCATAGGTGTATTTAAGTGATTTTCAATAATCTAAATTCCAATTGAATTTATTCTTTTTAAGTTTCTTTATTCAAGTTACTTTTTTTCTACTTCACATTCAAGTCTAATCCTTTCGCTCATACCTAACTCCTTCATCCTTTGGGTATCTCTGTAGCAGCCTCCAAGTCTCTTTACCAAAAAGGAAGAAAGCGTTTCTGTGTTATCCACCCTGGAAGCCTCCTGCCTTTCCCTACTCATCAACTTGGGCATCTGGATTTTTCCTCAGGAAATTCCCTAGAGTGGCTTCTCCATAGGTTTCCTGCTGAGAGTACATACTTAAAGTTCCTATCTGTATCTGGATTTTCTTTCAAAATCTCAGGTTGCTTGAGGACTGGAAGGCTTTCTTCACCACGAAGGCTGCGGTAGAGAGCACATAAATAAAAAATTCTCCGTAAAAGGTCAGCTTATTATTGATGTCTCACTTCCCCATAGTGAGACTTTAGGCAAGCCAGCTACTTGCTTTTCTAGTGTATCTTTGATGGCCTCCAACATAAAAATGAAAGGGGAAATCTAGACTGTCCCTCTCAGAGAGTCTCTGCGGGGAGCAATAGAGCAAGTCATAAGAAAGCAGAGCAAGCATCGTCATGGCCAGATGGGCCACATCACATGGAAGCACTATGTTCAGATGTGTTTTATTGAGGTTCTACAACTCGTGATCTGGGTGACTGTTCTTTGGGAAAAAACTGCTCTAATGGTAATGGAACTAACCTGGCTCACCATTGTAGGTAATCTGCAGTAGCCTAGATCTCATCGGTGGTTGGACTTCTGGGTTTCATTTGGTCTGAAACAGCCCCATCAAGGGGACAGAATCAAGAAGATACCTAGCAATTATGATTACGCAGTGTGGTCTAGACAGCGTGCTAGCAGCTGTCAGTGTCACATACTTTAAGCTCGCACCCACTACATGGGTTATGTATAATAAGCTACACATATTTTGTGCATAATAAACTGAAATGTATTAGAAGTAGCCTATTCAAATTCAAGCATCCGAGGAGACTTATAGCTGACTGTCGAAATCAGGTTTATATGACTTTCAACAGTGTGAGGCTTTAGTCTTGCCTATTTCTTTATCTGTGCCCCAGACAGCACACGGTGAGGCCCACTCTTATTATATTTATATGAAATTAGTTGCTCATAAGACACGTGGCCTTCTAAGCCTACTTTGGTCTGTGACCTTTTTGTATCCATTTGATATGTAGATTGACTCATCACACAAAGCAAGTGTGGGCTGTACATGCAAAAACAATTTTAAACAAGGACACAAATCCTCAAGAAAGCTCATGCCACAAAACTTCATTTTCCCTCAACAAAGTATTTATTTTGTCTTTTATATTTGGAAATCTTCTAAATCTTTTACTTACACTTTGTGCAAAAGTATTCACATCTCTCCTCTTCTTACACACTAAAATGCAATAGAATTAGGTTTAAAAGCAGCATATTCTTTGAGGCAAAATAAATTACAAACAAGTCTTGCAGATAGTAGCTAGGTAAATTGATTTCTGTGTGTAAAATGTCGTTTCCTTGATTTGTTGATAAAATTTTAATGTTATACATGTTAGAACTATTAAACACATCTTCCAAGCTTGGGATTTGTTTCGGTGTTGCAGCTTCCCCCTTTCATCACTTATTTTGTTGAGAATTTCACATTATGTTGCAAATTGGGTGCTGAGAGATAAAAATGCTAAGAATTACCAAAAAGACATTGCAGCATTATCTTTACCTGGCCCTCTGAACATTAGATCCATGCATGGGAATAACTTGACTGTCCTGGGTATACTTTAAGGAATATCGATCGATAGAACTTCACAACCTATTACCATTTGGATTCACTATATTCACTACCAAGGAACGCTGTTTCTGTGATTCTAGATGTTACAGATAGGCTAAAGTCAAATTAAGATCTAAATGGCAGTCAAGAGAAGCCTTGCAACCCATGAAAGTATCTGTGGGTCATGACCAGGCAAAGCTTTCAGCAAGGCGAGAGCCAAGCCTAAAATTAACACAGTGGTTCAGATTACCTGGTGCTTTACAGTCTTAAAATATGGTGACTTTCCACCCGTGGCTTAGGTGCGCCCATTTCACACATCTGGATGTGTTGTTCTTTGCTCTCCGCCATTCGTATCCTCGCGTTCACTGCCAAGATTAATACCTACAAGAGGCAATGACATGTGTCAGTCAAGCATGTACCTCATGTTCAAGGCACCACCATAGAAATAAATGTAAAAGATAATGAAAGGCATTGGGGGTAACAAATCTCAGAATGAGCACTTGAGTTATTAAAGATGACCCCAAATCAATCGTGACATAAATTACAGGTATTTGGTTTGAGGTTTTCAGAGATTCAGTTACCACATATAGTACTGTTTGTTTTCTATTGATGAAAGTTTCACTCTTACATAAGAGAATTTAATTAGAAATTTTAATCTCCTTGGATTATTGTGGTATATTAGACATCTGAATGTATATTTCTACTTTTTCCTGAATATAAGATGTTTGGACAACAGGGATCAAACAACTGAAATAAAATAATATTCTGAAATTTCCATTCTTCCCTGTTATTGCTTTAAGGCCACTGAATAAGTCTACAATATGCTTCAATTTTTATAGCATCTCTTTATCCTCCAGATGCGAATTTAGTCTTCCCAGAATTAAGACTGAAGGCAAATGAAAACAGAATAGCTTTCTTATTTCATAATTCATGGAAATGTGGTGTCTCCTGTACATAGCACTAGAATGAGTCTCGGTCTTGCCATGGAAGTCATGTTGCATCAGCTTTACACTTTTCATATTGGAGGTGTTGAGTCATTAGAAAAAGCAAAAGGAATATTACATGAAAGTTGTATTAATTTTTTAAAGGCAAAGACAGTAGAATGTCTCCTGACAGCAGTAGACTTTCTGAAAGGCTAAAAAGCCTTTCTAAGCAGAAACGGTTTTTTTACTTGAAATTAATCATCTACCTTTAATTTATTTTCCCTATTTTATTAGTATATCAGCATGTATATGTGATACCCAGTGGTTATTTTGAACTTGAGAAGTTTGGAGATATATATATATATATATATATATATATATATATATATATATATACAATTTCACTTCCCTTTTGTGGCCTTCCCACCCGTCCTTCATTCCCCCTGATCCTCAACATCTCACTTACTTG
Source organism: Ctenodactylus gundi (assembly GCA_004027205.1). Classification (NCBI taxonomy): domain Eukaryota; kingdom Metazoa; phylum Chordata; class Mammalia; order Rodentia; family Ctenodactylidae; genus Ctenodactylus; species Ctenodactylus gundi. Next base: position 108,106 of record PVKB01002459.1, read on the forward strand.
ACTGCATTGTTTATTTATACTCTGGGTTTCTCGTATAAAAGAACCCTTCTGATATATAAACTTCTGAGTCTATCACTTCACCAAGTATAAGTGTCTCAGGTTAAAACTATTTGCCTACTACAATCCACCACATATGCCAAATTCTTCTAATTCATTGGTGTGTTGATGGATATTTGAGCATCTTCCATGGATAGTTATTATTAGTTTTGTTGCCATAAACTTGAGCATATATGTGTCTCTGTTATTTGGTACTTTTAACTCTTTTGGGGAAGATACTTAGAAGAGGTATTGGTGGATCAAACGTGATACTGTTTTTTTTTTTTTTTTTGAGAAATTTACATATTGCTTTCCATTGTGGTTGTACAAGTGTACATTCCATCCAGTGGTATAAAAGTTTTCCTTCTCTTCTGCATTCTCACCAGCATCTATTGCTTTTTGAGTTCTGGACATAACCCATGTACGTAGAATGCTATCTCAATGTTGTTTTGATTTGCTTTTATCTAGTGGCTAGGGATGTAGAACTTTTTTTCATGTATTTTCTAGCCATTTGCATTTATACTTCTGAGAATTATCTATTCATTACAATTGCCTATTAATTGTTTTTTATATATTTTGACTGGTCTATTTTTCTTCTGTTCCTTGTACATGTTAATTACTAATCTAACATCCAAGAATTTTTTTCCATAATAAAGTTTCCAGGTGATCAATATCACTGGTTCAATTTTTCTGTAGATCCTTGACTAGTCTGACCTCTATTACATATTCCAGTCTTGCCGATTTTAAAATAAGGTTACCATTCTCAGCAGAACCACTTTATGAGTGGTTCTAAGTACTAAGTACGTAGTACTAAGCTTAACTTCACTAATCAGGGTCTCACTGTATGAAAATATCATACAATTTCTTATAATAGAAAATATGTATGTGAGGAAGGAGTAACAATTATGCACAGAACTGAAACTGCTAATATATATGCAAAGAAAGAGTCACAGGTGGAAGGGAATAAAGTACACAGGGAATGAACTTTGTATAAAAGTCACAACCCAAGACCAGTGAAACCTCTTCCATCATTCTCGGAATTTTGTGTGTTTTCATGAAAGACATTGTGAATTGTGTCTTGTGCATCACTTTGAATAAAGCACACCTCCGAATGATTCTAAATGTTAGAGAAATAATTTCATGTCACTGCATGCATGCACACAAATGCACTTACACAAAAACCACACACATATTCCACTAACTTAGCTCTGAAAAACTTTCAGGGACAGCCTAACAATAAGAAACCTTCGGCAGTCTTTGGCCCCTGTGCTATCTGTGTGTGCCATCCCTACCTCTGCTTGTGAAAGAAGGAAGCAGCTGGCTTCCATTGTTCCTCTGTTCAAGTGCGATAAGATCCTCACTCTGTAGATGTTTCCCCTTTATCTCTGCAGGCCTTGTGTCTCAGTTTGTTCTTTGAACTTAATGACTTTATTTCTTTCTTTGTTTTTTCACGGCATATCTTTGGGTTATGAGATTTTTACTGATTTCAGGACTTAGCACGTTTTTTTTTTTTTTTCCTTTTTGAATCCCTTCTTTGTTCGTTGTTAACTGGTTGACTTAAAAAAAAAAGTGTCCAAAGAATATGGACATTTTAGCTTTCCTCTTCTGTTCACTGAATTTTACTTTAGAAAAGTAACAAATGAAATTTATTTCCTTGGATTGTTTTGGTGGTTTAATGTTATCTTTTCATTTTTTCCCTTTTCCAACAAATAACAGTTTCTTTTAACAAAGACTTAAATTGACTAGTCTCTTTTGTGTAGAGTAGCTTTGAATTTAATGAATGCTAGATGGGATGTTCTTGTGGAAGACATTGTAAACTGAAATTAGTGGAATCACATTCTAGAACTGTAGCCCTAGAATGTTAAGTACTAGAGACAAAGAATTCATGTACCTGAATGAATACCCATATGTGCATTTACTCAAAATCCTCACATTCCCACCATTTCCTTATGCCTGGTTTGTATGTGTAAATGTTACGTACTTTACATTCAGCCTAAATTTGGTTTCTTCATCAATAATAAAAGCATATATTTTCATCAGTCATCTTTTTGGAAATACTAGAAATATTACTGATTATAATGAAACCTAAGCATTTGTTTTAGAGTTGGGAGAATATTTTCATGTCACGATTTGGTATTTGTTAGTTGCAGCAAATACACCATTTGGGTATTTGTCAATTCCATAAATATCACTATCAAGAGACTAACATTAAATTGAATAAGGTACACAAATGCCATATAGGTTGTGGAGGACCTAGCTTGTGTGAAAAGGTCACTCTACGCTGCCTTCAGCCCTCAGAATCCTTACATAGACATAATGAGGTGGAGGCAAAGCAATTACAACTAATGTACAACAGTGGACCACACGCCTTTAGAGTCTAGAATTACAAAACTTCATCAAGACTCATCAAATTCCAGGCACAGAAAAGGTGGTCATTTTTAAAAGACTAAGAAATTTGGATCAAAGGCACATTGCACTTGTTATAAGCATATGAACACAAGTATAATCCATTTGTGCATGACACAGGCCATTCTTTTTCTGTGTAACACTTAAAAATTGTCTTCATAGATTGTTTTGGCCATTTTTCCAATTTTTAGCACACATGTGTGAAATAAACTTTCTATATATTTATTGTCAAGACTTCACTGGTGCCAGTTACTCTTACAATGCTATTTTTCAATGAATACATTTGTAATACCCTCCCACCCCACGAAAATACCTCAATAACTCGTTCCCCAGATTTTAAAAATGTTTTATATATAATACTGGGCTAATTATTTTATTTTGTATATAAATTTGAGTTGCATACTAATTTTTATGTATAAAACTAGGAAACATGATTCTGTCTTAGAGAAAGTAATTCCTATATTATCGATAAGAAATTACATAATAATGCCCCCCAAAACTTCACCTGTATTTAATTCTAGCAACACTCTGTGTTGGAGGTATGTCAGGCTCGGTTCCAAGTGTCCCCATTCTGCTGATGACCAATTGTACTTTATAAATGCTCCAGTGATGTAGCCTGTCAGGCTTATTAGTATGGTAACCTTAAATGGCATATTAAAACTGGGAACATGAAATTTATTAGGGATAATAATGGGACCTTACCAGGCCAGTATATGATACCTCAAAATAATCACAATATTTCAAAAAAAAAAATCCTGCAGTGTCAAAAATTCCATGACCTGCTTCTTTACTTGATATCACCACCATCTTTAAAAATATCCCAAAGTGTGGAATGAAATTTCAAAAAGTTTGTGTGAAAGCTCTACTATTTAGTGGGAAGTCAGCTATGACAATTGTGGAAGCTGGTAATCTCAATGACATAGTTTTCTTGTGTCACACCAACTACATCCCCCTCAAGGTACCTCAGGCTCAAAGATTTAGAACTCTTTGATGGTGCAGATGAAGATCAGGAAAAGAGCCAAAAAGGAAACGCGTACATACCGACCCCTACGGGCTGTCGCCATCGCCACCATGACTGTGAACTTCCGCTGATGTTCCCTTGCCCTTCGTTGCACGGTCCGCCTCAGTTGTGTTATTCCAGTAGACAGATTTCCCTCAACACGTGGTCAGGAACTTCAGCGGTAGATTTCTCATTTATCCCCGGCTTCATAGGGAAGTAACCACATCCAAACCACCTACCCCACCGATATTAGTAATGTCCTTTTCACTTCCTCTTTAAAGTGCAAAGTGCTTTAAACATTCAACACAAACACATTTGTTTATTTCTTTCTTAATTTGTGAGGCCACTTTACTGGCAGAGACCAAAGTAGAGGAATCCAAGACGTATTGATTTCTTTCTTCATGACTATTTAATCGGTTAAAGTGTGCGCCACTTGCAAGTGCCAAGATGCTGGTTACATTTTAATAAATGTCCTCGTGGGTCGATCGATACTTCTCAGCCCAAAAATAAATAAATAAATAAAAGTGCTGCTCTCTCATAAGTTAATGGGGAGAAAATCTTTTCCCTATCGTCAGTCATCATGACAAACAAGAATATGAAAAGTGTTAATGAAATGACCAACTGTCTATAAAATAAAAGACTTGCAAGACAGTCTCTTTTCTTCCCTTAATTTGATGAAACAAAATGGAAAATTACACTAGTGCCCATCCAGCGTGAAATGATGTTAACAAGCAGAAAACAAATGCTTTAATGAAGGACTTCTAGGATGTACTATGTATAGTCTTACTTGTAGAGAGGGAATTACTGGGCAGAGCTCTAGCCCTGAGCAACATCCCACCCCCTACTGAGGAGAATCACAGCTATCATCATGTCCCGGGGGACGTAGCGCCATTCGGCACAATGCAACAAATTGATGTTCACAGCATAATAATTATCCATGTGCTGCAAACAATAGGCCACGCAATTACGGAGCAGGGCAATGCCCTACACAGGCAAAGTGAAGTTCCAAAATGAAGCAATTGTACAGATAATTGAGGCAATAGACCCACAAAAAGGGATGTGGGCAACTTGCCATTTATTGAACATTGTTTAGGAAGGAAGAGTTACAAATAACTGAGTTTTCCAGAACACCAAAACTTGCCATTAAAGCAAGAAATGTTTTATTTTCAAAACGCATTTGTTGTCGATGGACGTCACACTTAAAATACACTATTAACTATTCTCTCATGTTAGATCATGTATATAAGTGGAATTATATTTTGGAAACTCTTTTGACTAATCAAACAAATAAAACTTCTGTTAAGGAAGTGTGGCCCAGTAAGTAGCAATTGGGTTAAGAACTCAACTGCACTCATGTACTATTTACCTATTTTTCAGCTCAGAAAGATACAGCAGCTAAGAGCCCATAGTCCTGCAAGAGTTCACAGGTTTCTGCATAAACAAGCAGGTGCAAAGCAACATAAGGCAAGAAAATGACAGGCCTAAAATTAAGTGGAAAACAATTGCAGATGTTGTAAGTAGTTTGATTCTATTTTTTACTGACACAACAGGAAGATTGTGGAATCGTGGAGACAGCTTAATGTTGTGGCATGCCCACGACATAAGACTCAGGATGTTTCCTGCAAACGTCATTCAACACGTAGCAATTACATGTTGCTGAAAATCTTTCTCTAAGTCTGGACTCTTATTTACAAAAAAAAATTAGAATTAATTTATTGTTATAATATTTAAATAAAGTCACTTATGAAAAAATATTTAGTCTTGTAGCTGGCATTTTTAAGGGCCTTATAAATGCTAGCAACTTAAAAAAAATGGGGAGCAAAATTAACAAGAATTCGAAAACACAAGTATAAAATACATGAGAATGATTATAAAATGAGAAGGAATGATTGCAGAAGTAAACAAATAAATAAGAGAGGATTTAAAGAATGAATAAAAAGTAGGTCAATTCACAGGATATTGAGTCAATTTAGGTATCACCATATTTTTGACTATTCAAGGAAAATAAGCATCTCCTTATTAATATTTATTTTGACAATATCAAATATTAGATACAATGTGAGACACAAACAGTTGATACGATGTAATAATTTATTCTACACACACTGTTGGAGGTCGAATTTTTGATTGCCATTGTATAGGTGAAAAACTCCAAAATCCAAAATACAGTAATACATAAAGAAATAGCATAGGTTCTAAAAGAAGATTTGAGCAGGCTGCTTACACGCAGTCCTTTGGCTCCAATCCAAATTTCCAGCCTGTCGTTGACCCTGCATAAGTCCAAGTTTCTTGCTCTTCTCTCTCCTTTCTCTGACCCACTTTCTCCTCTTCCGTGTCTTCCAATCGCTACCTGTGTGGGAAGTCTGAAATGAAAGTTAAAATCTAATTTCTGCTCTTAGAAATCACCTAGCCCACTGGGGGCGAAAACATGGGAAAAGTTCCGTACACTATAGCGGGTGATTTCTCCAAAAGGGAGGTGAACGGAGGGTGCCTATCTTTCACCAGGGCCTCCCTGCCTGAGGTGTCTCCTTTCCCTTTGGGCTACCGGATCCATCCATCTTTCCAGTCTCAGCTCAGTTGCAACCTTCTGGTCCCCGTCTCGTGACCACAGTAATTGGCATTATTAGAAACCTTCTGTGGTTTTCAGTCTCCACACGAAGAGCCTGTTATGACACGCAGTGTTCAGCCTCACCTCAGAGTTTGGGATTCAGCACCTGGAGTGAATCCGAAGGAGATGCATTCTGAGAGCTCCCATGAGACCTCACTGCTGCTACTCCTTGGAGTGCACACAAAAAGTGCTTCTTCGTTCCATGGTACTTCCTCCTCATTGGGCGAAAAATCCTTCTACTCCTAGCTGACGTTGCTATTGCCTGTATCTAACTCCACGGTTAGCCTTTAGTGCCAGGTGCTGGGTTATTTCCCATCCTCCTTTAGTGCCTAACCCTACCACTAGATGCTCCGGAAGTACACGGTATTCGACAGGCTGACTGCGGATTTATTCACTGAGAGGTCAGCGGTCCTTTGTCTCCACCTCCCTCTGTCCCAGTGCGCCCTCTACACGGAGCAGCTATTTAGCGTGAACTCACATTGGTGGGGATGGCGGGGAGCGCAAGCAGACATCGTGGCACTGGGTCTCCTAAGTGGGCTCTCTCAAGTCACCGCAAACTTTCTTCATCGTTACTGGCAGAGTAATACGGACAGTTACCTTGGAAACGCGCTCTGCTTGTTGTAAGCGTTCTACATTGGGATACCTCACCTTTAACGAATAATTTACACAATTTCCCACGTTTTTATGTTTTCTCAGAATAGATAAGGAGATCCAAATACTGATAGATATCGTTTTAAAGACACAAGTCCTCTAATGATGTTGTTTTCTTTTTTTTCTATACTGATTATTGGGAAATTAGACAGGCTTCTCAAGAGCAATTACATAATAAACACAGAACATAGAAAATTTCAACCAGCACCATTTGAAAAGTGTGTTTTAACTGCCCTGTTTATAGCTCCTGTTTCTTTCATACTATTACATTTAAACATATTAGTTTATTTTTCTCTTCCCTCTAGAAATTAGAATTATTTTTTGTCTTTTTTTTTTTTTTTTTGCATTTGTGAGACTCAAATAAAACTCTCAGGTAACTGTGTAGGGGATTAATTACTGACTAGCTTTAATAATGCAGGGTACCTGTTTCCAAAATTCCACCTTCTGGAACTTGTTATAATACTTTGATTTTCTACTAGATTTAGGCAGGCCTTCCTTGGTCATTATTTACTCAGTTTTGAATTGGGTCTCTCAGAGTGCCAATTACATCCTGAGAAAAAATATTGCACCACAATGTGAGTACCAAGTCTGACAATTATTCTATTAATTTGATCTATATTGACATCCACATTACCAAACCAGATAAGTCAGAACAGATACTTCACATAAAAGACTTGTTTTTAGATCGGTTAGCTACATAGACCAAATTAGATTCAATCATTTCTAAATCAATCTCCACCTTTGTCAAAATCATACACACACACACACACACACACACACACACACACACACGTGCGCTCGCACGCGTGCGTACACACACACGTATATATCTTTTCATATATACATGTATAATACGTGTATCAGGTCTTGAAATCTGGAAGTATCAAAATAACTGCTAATGGGCTGTTATTACATTTCACATTTGTTCTCTTCAGATGAACAGGAATGTGTGTATATTTAAATTGCTATTACCTCCCTTTTGCATAAAAATTCGAGTCATTGCAATATCTCACATCAGTCAGAGACATCTGATCACTTATATACAGTTGTCTTTTCTAGTCAATGGAAAATGTATTATACTTGACCATCTATTAGCTCTGAGAATGCCATGGCAAGAATATTAAATTAACCCAAGCACACTTTAGTAAAAGTAATTAAATAGATGTCCCTTCCTTAACAATTCATAACATCTGGCTACTGAAATCAATACAAGTAGTAAAAATAATATTCATGTGTTTACAGGCAGAGTCTCTCCTAAGCTTGATACATAATAAAAGATCAAATAAGTCATAAGTATTGCAGAAATTAAATATGAGCACTGTAGAAAATAAAATAGCAACACTGTGAAGGAGTTGACCACACTGAGATCGCCACTATTAGTATTTTGATACAAGAGTTTAGAAGGAGTTCATTGCATATTTTGTAACATATTGTATAATTTTATAGTATGTTGTAAAAATACTATAATATTTTAATACCTTGTATTATAAAATGTGTTTTGTAAATTTTATTTTACTAAGAGGATTGTCATAAACTCTTCTCAGTACCAATGCACCTTGTGACGGAGAGATCAGTTTTGCATTTTCATCAACACATTTTTCCACCAAGGCTCTGATCCCCCACTAATTCCCAGAGCCCAGTGTTATCCCATTTGAGCACTGGCACATCTGCAGAGGACTCACACACTTGCCCTGTGTCGATTTTAGCACTCCTTAAACACTGAGTGCTGCTAGGTTTCTGACACTGTGGATTCTGTCCTCTCTCCCTTGGGCGCTGACACTTGTTCTGATGCTTCCCCTTGTATGAATGCCTCCCAGAGCAGCTCAGGCTCTGGCACCCAAAGACAGGCCACTACCACATATGAATTTCTGTCTCTTTTCCCGCCTTTATGGGTGCTAACTTACCATACTTGAGTCCTGAAATTTGCACTAAGCCATCACTGGCCTTTTCCAACCTCTATATAAAAATTTACCTGACTCAGCCACAACTGGTGACTATAATCCAAGTAATTTTCACAGGGAAAAAGATAAGGAATAGAAACTAGAATGAAGTAGTTTTATGAAAATTTAATATTAATTAGGTATTTGTTAAATAAAAGCTAGCACTAAGAATCTAGTTACAAAAAATATATATTTCCAATTCTTCTACTCTTTGTCACTAAATTAAAAATGTTATTCTCAATATGTTTATCACACCTGGTATTTAAAATATTGAAGATTTTTTTAATGTTTTCTTAAAATTTGTTAAGGGAATAAAATTGCCAGTTTCCTGTATGTAAAGGTTAGAAAAATCAATTTCTCCTTAGTTTAACATTTGGTTTTAATATCTATCATTAAATAAACTTATACTAGATACTTCATTGTTAAGAAAGAAATCTGTAATGTACATCTGATTCAATAATGGGCCCTTTCATTACTATTCATAAATCAAAGAATGTAAATTTTTAAGCAGATGGGGCTTAAGCATTTTTTCTTACGAATGGATTGCCTATATTCTCTATAACTTTTCACCTGTTATTTTTCAACTAGAAAATGCTTTGTTTTTCCTAATAACTTGAGAAAATTTGTACTGCAGAATTTCTGTCTTTCACAATTGATTTGTCTTCATGGGAAGGATCGCACACGTATGATGGGATTGTACCTGTATGTGCATGTGCTCAGGCATGTAGGACAGTAACCACCCAATAAACTCTCGAAGAATTTGGCTACTGCGACCCGTTCGAGGAATAGGAAATTGAGTTAGACTGGTGACTTAAGTGGAATGATTTATGTGCAGAAGATTAATATGTTAAGTACTGTATAGTTTCTCTGACTTGGAAAACCCAGAACACAGACATTCTATAGAACCACATGAAGTGATAGCCAGAGTTGGGGGAAGAGAAAAAGAGGGGGTGGGAGGGTCAAAATTGGGAAGGGATTGTAAAGTTGATATGATACATATGTGCACGAAATACCCAAATTCATTGTAAACATTATGTATTACACATGTATGTTAATAAAAATAGCAGGAAAATAATTTAAAAATTCTAACCATAGGAAATATTTTTAACAAAATGAATACTTTGTTATTATTAACTTAGACTGTTTGACTATATGTATATATGAAATGGCCAAAATCAGATGAATAAATTTCCCAATGGGTAAAAAAAAATGTATTTTTACTTTAGTTGAAGAAAAACAAAGAAGTGTCAAAGCCAAACTGAATGAAATTGGTAGTGCTGGTGGTGGTAGTTGCGTAGCCTAGAACAGAGAACCTCATGAGCAAAATCCATCAGCAGAACTTAACTTCTTCCAGTTTTTCTCTTAGATATTGGGAAAAGTTGCTTACACCCCTTTGTAATTTTCAAGCAATAAAACATTTTCAGGAAAAAAATGAAAATGTAACATATTTTTATTTCATTACTGAAGAAACCAGTATAACGATAAAACCAGTCCAAATCAGTTCATATAATTATTTCACATACACACACACACACACACACACACACACACACACACACACACAGAGAGAGAGAGAGAGAGAGAGAGAGAGAGAGAGAGAGAGAGAGAATACTAAATTTGCTTACCTACGCAAATTTTATTAATATTCAATAGAACAGTAAAATGTAATACTTGAACTCTTCTGTACTTTTAACATCAACTGCATCTTCCTTGTTAGTGTTTATTTGTTCTAGGGATAAGAATGAATTGCCTTAGTATGTTTTCTACAATTAATTTTTTACAAAGCTGTCAAGAAGACTTCTCAATGGCAGCCTAATCAAAGATACACCACACATAGAGTTCAGAGTCTTTAAGCATTGTCGATGTTTTAACATTCCAGAGGAAGGAAACAGGCAAATTTGTAGTCAGTCTTTCCTCCATCGGTACACATTACGTGTTTTCATTCTTGCATATTTTAATTACCATTAGTCATATTGCTTTTTTAGCAACTGGGGAGGAAAATGAGGCACGTTGTCACGAGGATAGGTAATGGAGTGCGCCATGTTCTTTGCACCACTCACCCACAGACCTTCCCTGCAGCACGAACTGAACTTCGGAGGGAGAAACTCAAGCCAGACCCCAGGAGTTCCAAACCATCGTTGTCCGCCAAAAGTTCATTGTGTTTGGAAAGCAGTCTGGTGGGTGGTTCCAGCAAAAGAATAAACTTTTGTTTTGTTTTGTTTTGTTTTTGTTTGTGAGAGGACAACCCTAGGCATGAGTGACTAGTACTTGTACTTTGGATGAGAATACACACTGGTCTGAAGGGACTTCGGAGGGAGCTTGAATCAGAAAGAAAACTAGAGAGGACATTAAAGCAAAGCTACCCCCACACTTGCAAAAACATTTAATCCTGCCTTGTTCCCATGTCACCTAACTAATAAACCAGGAGGATTAGGAGAGTCCAGGGTCACTCTAGTGGATTCCATTCCAGATGAAAAGGAAGTTGTTATGAAAATCTGCCTTAATTTCACACCTTCCTGTTACAAGATGTTATCACCCTGCCTGCTCTTTGAAGGAGATAGGGAGTTCTGGAGACAGAAAGCAGGCTGACAGCGCTGAAATGTGCCCTCGGTTTTGCAGCTGGAAAAGGCATAGATCAGAGAAATGATTCAAGAAATGCCTGTCCCACATGGATACCGATAAATATGCAAGTACTAAAACATTAAGCTACCTTTGTCAGCAATCTTAGAACCTATAATTTTTCCTACCTCTCCTGCTAAGTTCTTTTATTAGCCACAATGATAATGATGCTAATAATAATCTACTTATTCCAGCCACTGGAATGATTCTTAATAATTTATGATCTCCGGGTTTTTTTGTCTAAAATTCAGCACAATTTAGCCTCTAAAAAAGGAAAAAAATAAAGTTACACACAGAAAATGAATTATGCACCAAATTGTAAATATTCCATTTCTTTTGCTGATCTGAAACTCCCCAAAGAAATACGAACACTTGATTTAAAATTCAGCTGCAGTGACATTTCCTAGCTGGAGAGAATGCTCACACAAATTCACAAGGATTTGCAAAAAGATAACTTTTTTGGTGGATTCTAGTACATTCTAATGTGTTTTTAAAAACTATCCTGTGCTTGAATTCTCCAAACTGAATAAAATATTTTTAATGTAACTTTATCCTGTGAATAGACTTTTGCAAGACTTCAGCAAGAAGAGGCTTTGCATTGCTAAGGATGCCTTTATGATAGGAAGCAGGCATGTGACTGCAAGGTCCTACCTGGAGTGTGGCAAAAATCATCCTGGTGTTTAAGATTTACTGCAGGCATAACTGATGAGGGCCAACTGACATGAGAACTACCACGCCACTGAAGTCTCCAAGTAGAAAGCCCCATGCCTAGGTTTTTCAGCAGGACTCCCAACACTAGGAATCAAGCACATTAATCTCCAAGAACTATTATTAGTATGAGTATTTTAATGATATTTCTTTAAAGCATTGCTCGGCTATAAAAAATTAGTTACATGAGATGGGCAAATGATTTATCTTAAACCAAATACTCCAACTATCCGTGTGATGGACAAGTAGCAAATGGAATATTCCACAATATTTTGATGATTTCACAACATAAAGATATACAAGGCACGTTACTATATCCGAAATATCTGAACATTGTATGACATAGTTTTACAAATATCAGTAGGTTATTTACAGAATAGCTTATATTAATAATTAGTATTTTCTCTATACATATTTGCTAAATATATGCTAACTTTCTCTGTACACTTTAATCACCTAAACCTGAGAAATGACTTGGAAGGAGTGATTTATTTATTTTCTTTTTATGAAAAAGAGAATAGTACTGAGTTTAAAGTTAGAACTAGATTTCCAACTCCTATATTTAATGATAATTAATTGTCATTCCAGTGGAAGTCTACAGATAGCTGGAGTCAGAATCACCATCAGCATTGTTAAAAATAGTCTAAATTCTAACAGAGAAGAAAGTATTTGAATTAGGACATGTAGAACTAGAATGTAATACAATAATACAGAACTTAATGAACTCCCCAGCATAACTTCTAGCAACTTCTTCTCTATATCCTCTGAGAATGATTGAATGATTGTTTTATTGATTGATTGATTTGAATTATATTACCTGGCATTCTCGTCATCTTTTTTGAGCTTGGAACGGTGGCTGTAGAGCCAGTACCAGGTCCGGGCCTGGCAGGAAAACAGAATAATTCACAGTGGGAGGAATCTCAAAGAAAGGATTCTGTGTCAAAAAAAAAAAAAAAAGGAAGTTAATTAGTAAGCGAACTACCGTGGAGTATCCATTGTAAGAAAGGTACAAATGCCCCTAATCCAAGAGCAGCATTCTTCTCGGAGTCCAATAAAACACCCTTACCTCTGCAAACAATTTCAAATTAGGCAAGTTAGTGATACAAAAATGAACGAACTCTCTGGTTTTATATGTGGTTCCCATAATCAAGTCAATATCACAATGTGAGCAGGGAAGAGAGACAGAAGTGAAAATGATGATGATGTGACGAGCACAGGCACCAGTTCCCAAGATGAATGCCATTACTATGCATTACATACATAGACAAAAATCGTAAGCACAAGGAACTCCGCGTGATTAGATTTGTCTTTTTTTCACTTCAATATCAATATAATCTTTCTTTCATATCTGCAAAATTCTGTCCCAAACACACTACTCACTCTTTGATAGCCCCAGGGAATCACGATTGCGTCTCCGGTGGTAGCATTAGAGCCCAGTGGCTGTCGTCGACTGATCACATATCCCTTTCAGATTGATGCGTGGACTGTCCTCTCCCAAACCCACCAGCACCGGATAGTGCCTCTGTCCACTGGTAAGACACCAAGATCTCCAAATTTTCAGTCAAACCTACTCTGCTTATCTACCAACTTACTTCAACTCAGATTCTACTAAAACTTCATTGCAGCTTGTCTCCAGAGCCAGGGGGACACAGACATGTGTCCTGTCGTTGGTCTTTTCTCCTTTTGCATTGAAACATTTGCCTTAGAGTGGCCGCGTTAAGTTCATCGGTGCATTTCTTTTTTTTTTCTTTTGAACATCTTTTATTTCAACAGTTTTTATGAAATAGTGTTATGTAATATATGTCCTTGTAAGTAAATAAAGTCATGCTATTAAAATGTTTATAATTTTATTTGTAACTCTTAATACATTGTATACCACCTCTCAGTATTGATAAAGGTATTCATGACTCTACTTCATGGAATACTATGCATCTATGAAGTCCAACAGCGTGGAGGCTTTTGCAGGCAAATGGAAGAAACTTGAGAACATCATGCTTAGTGAAGTGAGTCAGAAGCAGAAGGTGAAACATTGAATGGTCTCTCTGATATGAGAGACCCAGATCACAACTATCTCATGGAACTTAAAACAAAAAACAAAGTGAACCAGGATGGGGTAGGGTGAGGAGGAAAGGAGGGATGAGTAGGGGGAGGGACAAAAGGAGAGTGGGAAAGCCCTTGTCACCTTGACAAGGTACATAGGTGCACAAATTGCTCAACTTCATTGTAAACCTTAAATTTTGCGCCTATACATATCACTAAAATGGGAAAAAAAGTTATTAGCAGCATTAACAAAAACAGCTCAGTCACATAGGGATGCCCCGTATCATCGCTGCACTTCACTGGGTCACAGTGGCGCAACAGGGACGGGAAGAGCCCATCAGCTCCTCCAGGGAAGTAGCGCCAACTCCTCCTTCTTTATTTTTGGTTTTGTCATTGTCGATTTTAAAAATCCCTGAAGTTTCCCCCACTTTTTCTACAATTTTGTTGTCCTTAAACAATGCATTGCTGGAAAGCAAAGAAGTGATTAATCAAAAGATAATTTAAGTGCCAATTTTCATTTTCTCTTTCTCTAAATACTTCGCATACCTTCACTAAATAAGGCAAATTGCCTCACACATGGTGAAGTGATAGGTGACACGCACACATTCTAATGCAATGCAGACGTTGCTGCAACTGACTAAGTAACCAAACACCATGCCTACATTGCCAAATTGTTGAAAGCAGTAAAGTTTTCCATTTTCTCACGAAGTATATATAACAACAATTCTATGTGCCGCTCTCTCTCTCACTCTCTCTCTTATTCTCTCTCTCTCTTTCTTGTACTTTTAACACTTCCTCATTCCTTCCTTCAGTCACTCTCCCTTACTGGTCTCCATTTTTGGTTTACTGATATATATTTTTTAAAAACCAATATAACAAATCATCCATATATTAGCTTTTCATATTTCATTCTCCTCTGACCTATAATGGTCCAATTTGGCTCAAGTACCTTTATTTACGCGGTTCCTTAGACCTATGCATTTTGATCAAAGAAACGACACTCCCTGTTCGGTGCCTTCAGAGAGCACTTTGCAGGTAGCATCCGTTCAAAAAAAGCAGTCACCCAATACATGAGATTGTGACAAGGTATAATGTAATGGTAGTTATGCGAACCTCCAATAAACCAGTGCTACTTCACAGATTACTTGGAGAGAAAGTCTCTTAGCGTGCTTGAAGAAGTATGAAATGAATTTCATTTCCTTCTCATTTGCCTTGCTTCTGAAAGGTTTCATGCAAGATATGTGACCAACTATTATAGTACTAATCCATCCATGACAGAGCTCAATTTTCTCTGAGAATTTACTTCTGAATGGGCTTCCGAAATACTTGAAAGCTCAAAATTAAAGTACACTGAACAGAGCAGCCACTGAGCTGTGGACAACTGTCAGTCAAGAAAACCAGTCAGAACAAAATGTAAATTAGATTTTATTTTATTTTATTTTATTTTTTAAAGTGATCTGTAAGAATGAGGTGGTAAAGTTTTATAGCTCATTTCCAAACAAAACAGTAAGGAGGGCCATGGCAGGAAGTGCTGTTGTGAGCTTTTCTCATTATTAAAGAGGCAAACGGGCTCATGTAAAGGACCCTCTCCAACGGATATGGATTTGCAGATGCTGTGGTGTGTCCTATGTACTCTTTGTTCTGGTGGCTGAGAAAGTGGAATGAGGGAAACTGTCTGCCAGTCATTCGAGATAATGCCTATAAGCCAAGCGACACGACATACAGTGTTTCTGCGCTGGAACGGAGTGTTCAAGGTATTGGCTATATCGTGAGCAGTTTGATCATTGAAATGACAACATTTTAGAAATCCAACACTGTTTGACCCTAATCGCTTTGGAGGTTAGAAATCTGTTAGAAAGAGTTATGGAGAAGCAATTTCTTCAGGCTGGAACACACAGCTTACATTTATTTCCCAGTGAATAACCAGGTGTCTGCAAGTATATTGAGGTACAAGACCATGCAAAGCCTACATCTGGATCTGAAAAGCTAACATTTTAATAATCAGAGAAAAGTCTGGGGCAAAGAAAGACACCCATATTTCCAGAAAGGTCTTTTTTTGAGGTAGGGTTTCTTTCTCTATAGTCCAGGCTGGTCCTGAACTTCAGAAAGTTTCTAATTTATAATGTAAGCTGCAAATTAAGAAGCTGAAAATGAAATGCACCTTTTCATCAATACAGTAGAGAGTCAGTGAATAAGTATACCTAAAAAGTAAAGCACCCCAGAGGGACAGTCCAGTTGAGTTAGGTGCTTTTAGTGCGCTTTTTGTTTGACTCTTTTTGAGTGTTTCGGTGTGACATTTTAAATATATGTTCATGCGTTGGTGAAAACAGACATGTGAGTGTCTACAAGTGATCTTGGAGGGCATACAGCCTCCAGCCTTAGGAGAAGGGATAGCACAAGTACATCCATGTGCTAGGCATTGCCTGGCTCTGACGGTACTAAATACACAA
Organism: Ctenodactylus gundi; assembly: GCA_004027205.1. Taxonomy (NCBI): domain Eukaryota; kingdom Metazoa; phylum Chordata; class Mammalia; order Rodentia; family Ctenodactylidae; genus Ctenodactylus; species Ctenodactylus gundi. The sequence goes on from PVKB01002459.1 coordinate 124,564, forward strand.
AGAACCGTAAAGACCCAAAGCACAAGATGTCAAGAAAGAAGTGGTCTACCAGAATTCCCCCTTTCTCCTAGTTTTGTTTTATTTTCTTTCTTTCTTTTTTTAAATAGGTTTTAGTCTCCAATTTTTTTGAGAGGCAGGGGATTTTATTTCCCCAACCTGCAAATAAAATCAAGTCAATGACATAAAGGGTAGAAAGCGATTGCATGGAGTTGCACTAATCCCTAACTCATAGGGTGTGTCTAATAGATTAATCATTAAAATGGATAAGTTATTTCAAAGCCTTTTTTCTCTCTTACCTGAAAGCAAGGTTGAGGAACCTTGCTATCACAAAACCAGACCTTCTGGTTTCTTTGCCTGAAGACATTTCTGGACTCTTCATTTAAAAACTGAAGTTTTAAATTAATCTGAAGCCAAGAATAATGGAATTTGGCTGATAAGTTAATTTTTAAAAATATTTGAAGGGCCAAATTCAATTTTCTAGGTGTTCTCCAAATTTTTGCTACTGAAAATAAGCTCGAGCTTCATATAATACTTCAGTGTAGTAATTAAAAAAGAATATTTAGAATTAATTTTAATAGCCTAGGTATTTATGTAAACATAAGATATAAAATATTACCTCTCGTGGAAGGCTTTGATTTAATGTGAAAATTTAAAGAATCAGATTCTTCCTCAGCAAAATGTTTTGATCTAGAGCAAATGAAGGTGAGACTGGGAGAAAGTGAATAATGATGTTTCTAGAAGTTCCTAGTTTTATAAAAATAAAAAATAAAAAACCTACAAATTCAGTGTTACCTCCTTGCTACTACATTGCTGAATATATTCTGAAATTCAAGAGACAGATTTAACTAACAGATCTATGCAGGAAGGGGTCATTGTAGTTAGGAGAGATTATCTCTTGAGTATTTTTTCCCATTTTTATTGATATGTATAAGCACAAAATTTAAGGTTTACAATGAAGTTGAGCATTTTGTGCACCTACGTATCTTGTCAAGGTGACAAGGACTTTCCCACTCTCCTTTTGTCCCTCCCCCTGTCTACCCTTCACTTCCTCCCCACCCTGTCCCCCTGGTTCAGTTTGTTTTTCACTTTAAGTTTCATGAGATAGTTGTGGTCTGGGTCTCTCATATCAGAGAGACCATTCGATGTTTTACCTTCTGCTTCTGACTCACTTCACTAAGCAGGATGTTCTCAAGTTTCTTCCATTTGCCTGCAAAAGCCTCCATGCTGTTGGACTATACCCATCAACTGACCAATGGATACACAAACTGTGATATTTATGCACAATGGAATACTATGATTCTATAAAGTTTTTCAGTATTTCTTACATCATATAATGTTGGGGATAAGCTTTTAAGGAGGTATTGACAACTGGGCAATTTATTTGGTTTCTTGTCTGTCACACTGTTGAGAAGTGGTGGAGTCCTTGGGATGTGGGACCTATTGAGGGACTTGGGATCACTGAAGTAAGGTGTTCTCCTAAAGGGGACGTAGGATCCTCATTTTCTGCTCGCTGTTGCTTCCACACCAAGAGGTGAATGGGTCGCTCCACCTCATACTTCCAACGTGACGTTCTGCCATAGGATGAAAGCACCAAAACCAGCTGGAGATGGACTGGAATCTGTATGGCCAAACAAACCTCCTAAATCTGTTCTGTCAGGTATGTGTTTTAGTAACAGAAAGCTGCCCAACATAACATGCTACATCAGCCGACTCAACTGCCCTTAAGTTGGGGTCTTTATATAAAAAAGTGCTCAGTTATCTTCTTGTTAGTCACATCACAGGTGTGACCCTGCAGCTACAATACCTGAGAAGTCCATTTTGTTCCCTTTTAAAGAAGCGAAACAGAATGGACAAAGGACAGGTGCACATCGTGTCTCTTCAGAATCGCTTTTGTCAGCAGAGCAACCCTGTCAAGCCACAAGGACAGTAACTAAAAGCAAAATGTAATAATCAGGTACATTCTACTTGGTGCACTTTTTTTCTTTTGTACTGTCCTCCGGAGCTTTGCTGCAGTAGTGAGTGTGGACACTTCTGTGTCTCCAACATAGTGACAGCTGTTCCTCCTCTGCTTTCCTTCCTTCTTCCTGAATCTCCTTTTTCTTTCTTTTCTTCTCCTTTATCGTACTGTTGTTATCATCATAGTTTGTTCTTTATCCCAAACAGTATTCTTTAGGTGCAAAATCTTCAGAAGTTCTTTGCTATAAACAAATATTGCCACTCTCCATATTATCAGTTTTTCTCAGTGATGACTAATTACAATTTCTATGAATTCTATGAGTAATGATAAAAATTAAAACACATTGAATGCAACTTCACATTTTAGTGAAAAAAAGCTCAGCTCTTAACTGTTGTTGACCTTTGTAGCTAGTCATGTGGTACCAAACATACGACCCTCTGTTCTTTTCTACATGTTGGGAGAACACAATGGCCATCTATTATAACCGCTCTATATCTACTTACCCACCTACAACAAAATTCTTCTAAATTAACCCTTCTCTTGTTTTTCTCACTAGGTTTCTTCAAACCAGCTAAATGGCACAGCCACCTGCCTCATCTACTAACTCACGGCACACATTTGCACAATTCAGTCAGCAATGTGTGCCTCTTATAAGACTCTATTCTGATTTTAGATTGCTACAAAACTTTAAAATCATTTTCAAAACAGAGATGTGTGTTTGTCCCCCAAAAGTTTCTTTTATAAGACTTTGAATATAGTAGTTGTTCAACGAAAGGCCAGGGTATCCAATGAGGACAGTTTCATACCCGGCAAAGTAATGTAGTTGGTTGATGCTGGGAATCACATTTAGAAATTCTTCACATATTTTGTAGTAAGATATTCTGAGAGACTAAGAAATAAATCTGATGGCCATCATGATTTTCAACCGTTATGCATAGCTTCCTAGGACTCCTTGTAGAACTCCAGTGTTACCTGGTTATTTCTCACTGTCTGATGGAGACGCCTGAGCACCAAGGAGATGAGACATATCGAACTTCCTAACACTGAGATTCACCATCAGTCCGTGGGTGTTTACCTAACTATGGCTCAAGCATGTCTCAGCTTCTGTGATTCTGACAGGGTAGAACAACAGAGAATTGTGTACTGAGCTATAGGAAGTAAAAATGGAGCACCAATATTTTCCATCTGTCAAGTAAGTATTTTTATTCCATAGGCATAGTGATTTTTGTATTTAAAATGACAGATCCTGTCACAAAGGGTCTTAATATTATATTGAAAAGATATCTGTATTACAGCAAAGGTTAAAAAACTCATTTATTTATAAGACTCTCAGGTCCTGGAGAGGTCTTCTGCCTCCTTCATCCCACAGACAGTTAATATCATTGAAAAATAAAAAGCCGTTATGTTATATGACAAGGCACAGTGATATTAAAAACAAACCTAGGCTGGCTGGTGCCAGAAATGTGCTCCAATACTGGTAAGCTGCTGGCTCTAGTTGGAGGGGAAAAAAAAGGCATGCTTGTTTTTGTTTTTGTTTTTGCTTTACTTTTACCTGCTTCCAGATATTTTTTTGCATTTTTGCATGAAGATCTAGTCCATTACAAAGTCACGAAATAAGTTACACAAAATACAGTGCATTTTATTTGGAGGTTTCTAGGTTAAGAAAAAATAAAACCAATTGAGGGGCAGATAAAGGGTGAGAATCGATCCCTGAGCCAGCTGGAGGAACAGCGTTTCTTACCTAGGATACAAAGAAGCTGCAACTTTAGAAAACCAAGGGACAGTAGAGCAAAAGCTCTGGCTAGCGTGAAAAGGACGGGCCATTCACTGCCCTGCAGCCTGTGTGGCCTTTCATTGCCTTCATACGTAGAGATTTGAAACTTAGCTGAGAGTAAGGGGACTCAGACTGAAGCTCTGTACCTGCTGGACACCAGGCTGGCCGGCGTGATGCGGAAGCACTTTCACCTCACATCAGACACCTACGGGGTGTTCCTCCACGGGAGACCACGGATCTTACGCAGACCTCCGGCTCACCAATGAGGCCAGAAGCAGCTGGTCCTACTTCAGTAAGGACCATGGAGTAAACGCGGCTCAGAAGCCCAGTGGGATGAGGACCACCTGCTACAGACTGGGAGGTTATTGTAAGAGTCACCTGGGAACACAGGAGTAAACTGATCCCGAAGAAAATGAATGTAAAGTCAAAGTGCAATTTTCTGAGAAACCGGCTTCACAAACCTACCGAAATACACAGCCAGAAAGAGAGAACAGTATTTTGAGCCCTTATCAACTGTACAAAATTCCATTTAACTTTTCTTCTCTAAACCAAGGTTCATAATAACTGAGGAAGAAACAGCTGGAGGGGTGTTGATAATTTCCTTTTTTTAATTTGTCTTCCCTGCTGTAGGCATTCATCAACTCAAAGCAATGCTTTCAGCTTCTTTCATTCTGCTTGTGTTTGAAGGGAAACCAAATTAGATTGCGGATTTTCATCAGTCAAGGTCACAGACCACCTTGGATCAATTCATTTAGGAGGGACTTACCTGGTACCGTTGTAGAAATAATGTTGTAGAAAGTGCTAGGGAAAAGCCACGGTCCTCCCCTTAAAACACCTGCCATTAAAAAATCAATGTTGCACCTTCCCAGAGCGCCCCTGTGAAGCTGCGCTAAGTACTACGAAAGTGTGTAAGAGGAACAGATATGCAATTTCAGTTGAGACACAATTTTGTTGTTGACCTCTGTTACCCGCAAAAGTACTAGACATGTATATCCCATTTAAATAGAGATGTAGTTATAAGTCTATGGTGTAAGTCCAAGCATTTCTCTCTAATTCTAAAGAGAAACTGTGATTTAAATCCACTTTTTCATTCATTAAGTTTGGAGCTAAGCCACAGTGCTTATTCATACAATCAGTCTAAAATGTATTCCGTGGTCATATTTTGTCACAATGCAATATTATAAAAGTCATCTCAGAAAATGTGTAAAATGTGTATTTATAGAGATTTGGGTTGATGGATCCCACTAGGCCAGACCTTATGCCATTTCCAATTTATCATTTAGTAGGTCAAATCAAAGAAGAGAGGAATAGAATGGATGTAATAACCTTTTTCTCAAACGTTTATTTCATTACTCTTCTCAGACATAAATTTGGGGTGGGGGGTCTTACACATGTTATTTAGAGTGTGGATGACACGTATAAAGTGGTTATGGGAAAACTTTAGGCAAAAAAAGGGGCACGTGAAAGGGTAGGGTAAGACAAGCATTCACTGTCTGTTTTCTCTTAATAAGACCACTTGTTATAAGAGTATTAAAAAGTCTATGTTTATTTTTCTATTATAGTTGAACACTTGTGCCAATGTTATCTTTTATGCATTTGGGTACAGTCCATCCTGACAAGTTTTTATAGTGTTTTTTATACATGAGCTATCTATGTTAATAATTTTAAATTTTTGCCTCTTGTGGTTTACATTTTTTAAGGTAGAAATATAAAATGCTCAAACTACTGAGATGAGATTGAAATTTTTTTAACTGTTATTGTCAGAAGGTTTTAAATTTCTTTGTGACCCAATCAAAGAATTGTGTGGGCCACTAACGGTGTCATGGTTTCCCCAGACCTGCAAAGAATTTTTCAGCCACCCGTCCAGACTGTTGACAAACACTTCCAAGCCTCGAATTACTCAAATATGGAGGGCATGCCAAGAAGAGAGAGATTAATGACATTCATTAATTGTGCCATAGTGGCACAGATTTATTAAGAGACAAAGTATATTTTCCAATGGCTGATCTATTCTAAAGATGGAAACTCAATGCAGGTAAGTACAAACATAGGAAAAGAGCATTCTCAGAGTGGCTGGCTCCTTTGACTCCCTGAAGAGGTGCGGATTGGCTGTGCCTCATATGGGTGGGCCTCACAGGCAGCTTGTCCAATCCTAGGATCTGCACAATAGGCGCCAGGAGCTATGGATATTCCCTAGTTTCACAAACAGCATTGGCAGCTCAGAAAGGCCCTGTAGACTAACCTTTCCTCTGGAAATCCGCCTGATGCATTTTTAGTTACGTTCAGCCCTAATCTACTACCTCAAGACTACAGTAGGCTCTCTCTTGTAAATGAGCCCAAAGCAGATGATAGAGATGATTTCAGAAGGAGAAATAATCAGACCTCCAGGGAAAAGGTGTTAGGTATGTGTGAGAACGTAGCATGGGAATATCGGGATGGGCCTTGATGCAAAATAAGAGCAACTTTTCAGTGTTTTCCAACAAGCATTATGAAGTCCCCACAATGTAGAAGCCACTGGATTAGTACGGAGTCACAGGTAAGTCACAAATATGAGGAAATCAGTATTTTAAGTTCTTTGACTCAACAGAGAAAGTACCATATATTAAAATAACTGAGCTATCATAAAACACTCTCAGGTGCAAAGGAAACTATGATTAGTCTCACAAGCCATAAAATATGATTTTTAGAGGCAGAAGATGAGGAAAATTCCAAATATTACTACCAAGACAGCCAACGATATGAGACACACTCATGTTGTACAAAATAGAAGCCTGTATATGTGACTAAGAAAGAGAAAGAGGAGAGTGCAGGCAACGACTGGGATGATCATTCTAAACAGGGCCAGAATCTGATAGGCTTTAAAATATTCTAAAAATTCATTAGCTTTTACTCTATTATCTGGTGACCTATAAGCAACATCATCCACGACTGACTAGACTACCGAAATTTTCTCTGTGTTAAGATTAATTGCTTTGTCAGGTATGTTTTCTGGTGACATGCAACTTCTATTTTTAATAGTCTATGTCTAGGCTGTACCAGGGAAGCTCTAGGTGTCATAGCAACCAAATAGAATGGCTCACTGCTTGCAGGGAGACACTCTACACTCCCCTACCCCAAGTTTAAGTATTTGTTGTGACCCAATCTACATGTATAAAAATGTCCTTAACATTTAAAATATGCTAAATAAATGTGAGCAACAATTCAATCAAGCAAATAGTCAGAGATCAATCAGACTCAGAGTTCAGATGCTTGGATAACAGAGCTGGTGACGTTAATGTTTTTTCTCTGTCTCTCTCTCTTTTAAGTTCCTTTAGAGACCAAATGAGATAAATTGCTATCTGACCCATTGCTGGGGGATAAGCATTAAACGTTTTATCTGGACAACCCAATCACCTCCAGCCAGAGTGTAGAATTGGCCTAAATAATGAAGGTGTGTGTCATTCATCTCTTTGTCTGGCTCCTGGTAACCTTGACAGGAGTAAGTGCAGACATGCTGATTTGTATACACTCAATAATTCAAGGTGTTTGCTTATCTTTCCTTGTCAGATGCTGCTCATCCCAAGTCTGCGTTACTATCTAATTAGACTTTTTTTCCTACTTTGTCTTTTACGTGAAGCTTTCTTTTTTATTTCATGAATTTAATTTGCAACCAGCCTTGCTTTTATAAAATGTCACAGTTATTTCATTTGTTAACATGATTATTAGTGCATTCGTATCCTTGATATATCCTTTCCCTGAGTTGTGATTCTTCCTCAGAGAAATTATCAGTTCGAATTTGCCTTTTATAGCATTAATCAAAAATTTGTACTGAACCCATTGTTTCTCAGTTGTGCTCATTGAAATCCAATGGTATAAATTTTTGACTCTGAATTTTTCGTGGTATATTTTTATCAGCTCTTTTTGACTTCTTATGCCCTTTATACAATCTTATGCTCTTTTTCTACTTTTGGAGAGTCTGATACTTGCTTTTAAAAGTATAAATATCAGAGGTGAGTTGTTGATATTTTCATTTCACTTCTTTTGTGGCCATTAAAGGTGTGGTCCCTTCCTAAATCTCGTATATGACATCATCTCATATTCACCTTTATCGATACCATATAGATGCAGATGGTAGAAAGATTTAACTGCTTGCGTAGACTCTCCTGCACAATTTCTTTCCCTGATGGTGTGACCACTGAGCTAGTGAAAACTGACACACAAGCCTCCTATTCTGAGGAGAGTAAAATACGCAAGAACCTTTGAGTAAAGTGAAAAATAAGTCTTTGCTATTAAAGCTACCGAAGTGCAGAGGGTGGTGGATTATTCCAGCATAGCTTATTGCTTGTTAGTCAGTACTGAATATTTATAATGACTTTTCAGAAATATCAATTCAGTAACACTGTAAAACTTGTAGATATTATATATCCAACATCACACGATGCCACAAAGGAAGAACAGAGAAAACTCTACCAGGGAGAAACCTTGCAAAGGAGAGAAGGAAAACTGACCTAAAGAAACAGAAAAGCAAGCCAGGCCAGAGAGGGACTAGCATTTAGTTTTTGTGTGTGAATTCTACATGTTATGGGACCATGGACCAAATGGGCTAAGAGAGGCCAGAAGAGAGCACGAAAGAAAGCAGGTGAAGGAATGGTAAAGCCAGGCTGGCAGCAAAGAGAACACCACACGAGAAACAAAATGAGGATGAAGGATGATCGCACAGTCAGGAGGAGAGGCTCCAAAAAAACAGGAAAGAGCTTCTCACGGACCTTCCCTGTTCTTCCTTTCTACCATGTGAACATCTTTTGCTCCAAGTAAAGATTTAAATAATGACAGGCCAAGGACACACGTTCTTTATTTCATCATTAACAATAGCAGTATTTCTTTGACATTGGGGTCATGTCTGTAGAACCCGATAGGGATGCTGTGGTTTGCACCTGAGTGTCCTCCTGGAAGCCTCATGTTCTTGGATCTAGCAGTGGAACATCGTGCTGTCAGGAGGTAGGGCGTGGCTGGATGTTGTGTCAATTTATTGGGATTGGTGACGGCCCAGGGGAGAGCTTTCAGGTGTATGTTGTTGACTTGTGAGAGAGGAATTGGTGAAGGGGTACTTGCTCTGGGTGTTGGGAACCCAACTGGCAGCTTCAATTAAGTAAAGGAAGAAAGAAGCGTGTTACAGCTTCTTTCTGGGAAGGGTCTGGCCCTGCCTGAGCCTTTAGACATGAACTTGTTCCTGCTTCCCTAGATTTCTGTTTTCAATGTTTTCAGCACCTCTCTAGCCTTTGCCAAATGCCAGCTGATTATGTGTAGACAGTGTGAGACCTTCTGAAACTGTGAGGTAAAGAAACCTTTTCTCCCTCAAGTTGGGGATCGCAGATATTTTGTCCCAGAAGTGAGTAAGTAACTAATGCAGACTCTAACCGGAGCCCAGAAGAACCTACAGGTTCTGCAAATGCAAGTTGAATATATCTAATCTTAAATGCCCTAAAACCCACAAATTTTTAAATGGTGACATGATACCACAAGTAGAAAATACCACATTTGATCTCATGTGGTACATGATAGTAAATATATGCAATTTTAAGACTACTGTATAAATTAGTATGCATAAACTCCGTAAAAACTGTGCATGAATTTTATGCTTAGATTTGAACCCTATTTTCAAGATATCTCTTTATGCATGTACAGATATTTTGAAATCTGAAAAAAAAATCCATATTGTGGTCACAAGTATTTTATGCAAAAGATTCTTAACTTGTATTAAAGGGGGTAATTTAAGTCCCACATAAATATAGCTCAATGGACACGTCACCTGCCTCCCAGGAGAATTCAGTCTGAAAACACGCTTGCAGATAGAACACTAAGTGTGAAAAATTATGATCCCAAGTTTCAGTTTTGTTTTTAACACACTCTAGTGTACTACCAAGCTTGTTATCTAACTCAGCGTTGAGGGTATCTCACTGCTGCCTGCACACATCTGTCTTCGCAGCTGTCTTTCCTGAGAGCTGAGTATCAAATACAGTGTCTCCAATGCTTGGCTTGTTCTCTTTTGAAACCTAAGTACATTTTCTGAGGAATCTAGCACACTTTTAGAAAACAGTTACAAAATGGAAAGTACGTTTAAAAGGTACTATACTGGTAGTCTTAATGACGTTGAGAATTCCCTTTCCCTTCTCAACTACCCTTCAAACGATGGAAAATGGCTGTAGAAGTTAGGAGTGGTGGCCCATGCTTGTAATCCCAGCACCTGGAAGGCTGACGCAGGAGGACTCCTGAGTTTTCAGCCCTGGGCCACATAGCAAGTTCAGGACCAGCAGACACTATAAGGTTTAAAAAAAAAAAAAAAAGTAAAAGTAAAAATAAATAAATAAATAAAAATTCTAGAAATATGTTTTCTTTCCCCTGATAAGTACAATAACACAAATCACAGTTGCATGCATAATAGTTTTGGCAAATAAATTTACACTTTTAAAATATGAAAAAGTCAGAAAAAATTCAGGCTTTAAATACCACGATGGGGAAACAGTGGGAACAGAATGCATCCTATCTCAGCCCTTCCATCTCTGTTTTCAAGAATGATAAACAGATTCTGTGTGTAAGGTCTTAGTCCCTTTCTCAGCCTCCTACTATATGTCTCATAGATTTCTTGTTTATTTCAGGACACCAATTTTTTTGAAGAAATACATTTTCTCTTTCAGAAAGTCTCATTACGATCTTTAACATAGCTTCTGGAAATGTGTTTAGGGGCTGTTAGTGACACCTACATTCTCATTTTCAGTTTGGAAAGCCATTCTAAGGACCTCCTTGAGTTAATCCTATGGTCTAAATGAGTGAGAACAATTGGCTCCCTGCTGTCTCTCCTTTATTTTTCACTTTAAATACTCCCCACTCACACATACATTTATCCTGTGCATGTGTTTCAACACACACACACTGGAAGGAAAATAAGCCATCCTTTGTCCTTGTTAAGATCGTCTCTAATTGGACTGATGTTTCTGTCTGTCCAGCATTCAACGCTTCAAAATCTGCTCCAAGGCCTGACTTCATCTTGCAAGATGCTTTTGATCAGCCGGACACAGGCTCACCATTTGATCCAAACCAATGACCCAAGTCTCAAGTGCTTCATCTATGAGACCTGCATAATCACCCAGCTTAGCTGTGCATTGTCCATTTTAATTAAGGGTGTACTGCACCCATTAGAGGAAGTTTATGAGCCAGAGACTGAACTTATGTGTTCATGTACGACCCCACACATGGAGCTTCAGCACCTCCAAAAGAGTAAGAATAATAGTAAAAACAACAATAACAATAATGAGGCGTGAGTCTCCTCAGTACCGACCTCCTGCTAAGTGCCCTTTCTCTCTTTGAATTTCTTGCTAATTCAATGCCATTAAAATAGATTCTCTTAAAGACTCTTCTGTCAAACACAAAAAAGAGAGATATATAGACTGTGGGATTTAATTATCACTGCTCTATATCTCCAAATGTGAGTTTTTCTGAGTAATAATTGCCCAAGTTTGTCTTCAAAAGGCATTTTAATAGTGCTAATACGAGTAAATATTGCTCATTTTGATACTGATGTGCCGTTTTAATGGTTCCCATGGTTTCTAAAAGTCATTTCTTATCGTTTTACTGTAGAAAGAATCTTACTTTAATTATGTCATAATTGTTTGGAAGCCATAGAATCTTAATTAATGCCAATGGCTTCAAGGCACAAACCGAATGCTGAGTTTATATTCATGTTTGTTTCTTCATCTCCTCCTGCCCTAGGCGAGGCCCCCCATGAGCTTTTTTCCAACCACATTCATAGATGTTTTTAAAAGATTCTGGTGATGTCATTGCTTTATTTTTCTAAGTCAGATTGTCTCAGCTTCACCTCAGATTTTCAGGTTAATGTGGAGTCTGCATTCAATCTTCACAGGGAAAACTTTATCTTGGGAATAGAGTTGTTCACTCTTCTGGTAAAAACAGAAGCCTCCGATTGCTCCTTGGGGTGAATGCGATGGATTCCAAATGGCTTTCCTTGGAATTCCATGGCTGTGGCCAGCTGGTGCACGGCTCCTCTCCCAGCTAACATGTCACCTCCTTCTACGGACTCTATGTCACATTTGGTGGACCTCTTCCCTCTACCGGAATCTTCCTGTGTCCCTTTCAAGTCCCAGCACCTCACCTGCCACACCACAGGAAGCACAGGGGATTTTCCTTTGCTCTGCTGGCTCTAATATTCAAAGATATAAAGAAAAGTAGCTACAAAATGCTTTCGTTATTTTCGTCAAAATAAGGCAGATGCAGAAAGACAAATGTCACAATCTTTTTCTCATATGTGGAAACAAACAAGACGCTCACTTGGTCTGAAAGTAGGAAAGACTTTTAGGATTTAAAAAAAAAGAAAAAGGAGGGGAAAGAGGGAAAAGGACAGGACAGGTAGTAGGGAGGGCGGAAACACAGCCCACACGTTTGCAAAATATACATCATATAAACAATTCAAGCACAGTCTATATACGTGTGGAATTGTCAAAGTGAGCCCTATTAATCTATACAATTAACATAAGTAAATTTTTATAATAAACTATGTTACAGATGGACTCCAAACATTCGGAACTGTTTTATCTCTTGAAATTTGTTCACCAAAAGGAGAATGTTTTATGAGCCTTTAGGTTTCTCATAGAGCTTTACATAGAGCCTTGCTTGAAGCAACCATCTCTAGAGCCTTGCTGGAAGCAACCATCTCTAGAGCCTTGCTTGAAGCAACCATCTCTAGAGCCTTGCTTGAAGCAACCATCTCTAGAGCCTTGCTTGAAGCAACCATCTCTAGAGCCTTGCTTGAAGCAACCATCTCTAGAGCCTTGCTTGAAGCAACCATCTCTAGAGCCTTGCTTGAAGCAACCATCTCTAAATGTTGATTTAGTGATTGCCTGTAGACTTTCTCCTTAGGACCTAGCAATGTTCCAACAACGTACCTGGGAAATATGCTCTTATTTGGTACGAAGCAGCCAGCATAGAAGTGTATTCTCTTAGAAGCAGACATCTAACAGTGACTTAGGCAATAGATATGCACTCCTGCATGTAATAGGAGAGAAAAAAAGTTCGTACCCAGGAAATGTAATGACATGTCCTAGATTCCCACAACTAGTTAGTAGCAGAGCTGTAACCAGATCACAGTCTTTCTGACTTCAAATGCTAAAGTTTTTCCTTGTAATTTTCACAAGTATCACATCAATCACTTTCATTTAGCTATTCTGAAAACTATCGGATTGTCTTAGTCACATCCCCATTATGCATGCTAGGAAGTACCGGGTGGCAAATAGCTGTGTGGAAGCCACTACTAATCTAACATCTCATTTTCTCTTTAGTTTCAATCTTCTACATAGACTGAAATTCAAATAACAACAATTCATTTATCCGAATTGATTTGCAAGAGACTTTAGGTTTTGACTGAAACAGACAGGAGATTTATGTCTAGAGGCCTGGGAATGACGGGAGGGGGATAGGAACTTTGCAGGAAAAAGAAGAAAGAAAGAAAGAAAGAAAGAAAGAAAGAAAGAAAGAAAGAGAAAGAAAGAAAGAGAAAGAGCGAGCGAGCAGGACAGTGAGAGCTCTGACCTGGGTGCAGTTCCAGGTACTTTCACATATTGTACCAACAGTCCTATGGTGGCCAAGATGAAACGTTTTGCTGAAGTATGGAACAGGTGGGAAATATGCTTACTGTGTTGTGAAAGACTCCACATAGAGAACTGTACAATTTAACAGCTTGGAAGTAAAAGAAGGTACACCTACCGTCCAACCGTGGCCCTGCCTTTGTTGCACGTGGTAGCCGTTCCAGGCACAAGATGTGCCCAGGGCTTTTTGAGACTGAGTTTGAGTGGCAGAGTGAGGAAGGCTTCAAATGGGGAACATGAGAAACAGTGTAGTAGCACACAGAGATGACCGAAACGACCTTTGAGGCAGTACAGCTGTGATTTTGGAGATGTTTTCAGTGGAATAAAAGTTGGGAAGATTTGTTGTGTACCACATCTATTAAGGGTCGATCCCAGGTTCTTTGTGTTGGGCTACATCTTCAGCTCATTTCATTCATTCATTTACCTATCTATCTATTGATTGATTTATTTGGATATTGAGAAAAGTTCTTCGAGGTTGCCCAGCGCAGGCTCAAACTTTGGGACCCTCCTGTCTCAGCATCTCAGAGTGCTGGTACTGCAGGTGTGCACTGCCAAGTCCAGCTTTGATGAGCACCCTCTACCCATAGGTGTGCTTTACACTGTGTAGTTAATTTCCCCAAAGAGAATGAACAAAACTGCTGGGTGCAGAGGGCAGAGCTAAACACATGCTTAGGCTTTTCTACCGAGGGTTCCCAATTACCCTGGTAGCACTTACAACAGAGCACATCTTTAGCTCACTCAGCCTCCTGAGACTGTGTGAAGCTTATAGGATGTGGGTCTGCAGCTGAGCTGAAACAAAGGGGTCTTGAGGTTCTCAACCCCCTTTTTTGTCTCACCCCAAGCCAGCACGACTGCGCTTGCAATCCAGGAACGCATTTTACTTAAGATGAATTAAAGATTTTGAAAGCAGAAAGACTGTGAGCATAACTGTTATAATCAACAGAAGATAGTAGCTAGGACCTCTGGTACACAGGACAGCTTTGGAAGCAAAGTTGTATCTGAGTCAACTTTGAGGAGCTGGTATATGAAAATTATTATGAGCACATTTCTGGATTGTTATCTTTCCTTGTGTTTACCATCCATTATCTGCCTTTGTTCTGGTTCATGCTAGCCTTTTTATAATCCTTTTTTAAAAATACAAAATCAATACAACTTTAATTACAAAAAGCCCATGGTGCCTCTTGAAAAACAGGAAAAACAAAAAAGGACATTTTGAAAAGGGGCCAGTGATCTAAGAAGCGTGACCCCAGGCCATCCTATTTCTAAGGGGTGATGTTGTTGATCTGTTGGTCCCATAATAATGATTTACACATCCCTGTCTGGCCCCTTTTTGTTCTCTCGCAGGCTTTGTGTGTGGTAAATGGAGAACTGCATACCAACCGGGCTCTGACATTTACAATGCTTTGTAGCATAAGATAGAGTCACATCTGGGCAAACATTATCCCTGGTGGTTAGCGGCTCATATCATCTGTGTGTCGTCCAGCTGCCAAAATGATGAGCACTCATTAGAAATGTCCCGTGTACTCCCAGAGCCAAATAAAAGCACAAACCAACCTAAAATGAACACAACAGGGTGTGTGCACGTGTGTGTTCAATTAGTGTGCTGGCTTCTTCCAGGGCCATACAGCAGCTTACTTATTTAATTTTTCCCTTCACATATTGCCTACTTCAATGGCCTGAGTCAATCATAGTGTACCAACATAGGAAACCTAAATCTCCATCAGGTGTCTCAGCCCGAGCCAACAGATTTTGTATAAAGGAGAGGCAGATGAGCCTCTCTGGCTGATGCTGAATGTGGACCTGATCTTACATACTTTGTTCACTACTTCACACAACATCAGGTTCCTGAAGACCCCTGGAGATTTTTTTTTCTTGAAAATGAAAAATAAGTAGGCGTTTCCTGAGCCAGTGGATGTTTTATTTATCTGTTTATCTATTTTTCTGGGTTCCTCCTACTGTAAATCAAGTAGTACCCCATTCTGAATTCATCTATATGACTTTTCAGTTAAAAAAAAAAAACTACGTAACAACCTATTTAAGGCCTTTTAGAGACATTTTCAACAAACTTCTGTATCTATTCATCTCACCTTGAATTCATCGTATTTTCTTTCTTTTTTTAAAGACAGGGTCTCGCTCTGTAGCCCAGGCTGGTCCTGAACTCACTATGGAACCCAGGTTGGCCTTGGAGAGTCAGGGCAATCCTCCTGCCTCAGCCTCCTGAGTGCTGGGATTACAGGCATGCGCCACCACAGCTAGTTCATGTGGTGCTGGGGAATTGAACTCCGGTACTTAGCACTTGACTTACTGCTTGCTAGGGAAGCACTTTAACTGCTGAGCCATTCCTCCAGCCCCTCATCTTATTTTCTGCCCTCAGAATTACTCTTTGTTCATGCATTATTTTGCAGAATTGAATTTTTAAGTCACTTTAATCTCTTTGGGAAAAAATAGATGAAAATACCTAAAGCAATGTAAAAACAAAATAAAATGAAACTATTTTCTGACCTCGAGGAATCCATAAATTACTGTGGAAACATTGTAAATTTAGAGAAAGATAAAGATAAAAACAGGGCTAAATAAAGTGTCGATACATTTTGAGTATTTAAAGCTATAGTACCTGAGAAGATATATTAGCCTGGGTTGCATGACTCAGGAAAGAAATAGTTGAAATGGAATTCCACCTAAACGATATATCGCTAGGTGATTTCGTGATACTGGGTGGCACATCAGCACCTAGGCATGAGGGTGCACATCACATAACTGGTAAGAGAATGTACCAGTTAGGTAAACTAGCAAATTTCTTCCATCATTCTTGTGGTACTGGGCTTTGAGCTTTAATTTTGCCCTCTAAAATTTATGTCGAAATTCTAATGGTTTTGGAAGGTTTTGCCTTTGGACATTGATTGAATCCTCAACATATAAAACAAGGTCTCCCTCTGGATCTCAGGCTGGTCCTGAACTCACTGTGGAGCCCAGGCTGGCCTTGGACTCATGGCGATCCTTCTGCCTCAGCCTCCCAAGTGCTGAAATTACAGGCTTTTGCCACCGTGCCCGGTTTATGTGGTGCTGGGGAATCAGGCTCAGGTACTCAGTGCTTAACATAGCACTCACCAGGCAAGCTTTTAAACCACTGAGCCACTCCTTCTGCCCTGCCATCCTATTTTTCAGCCTCCAGAAGATGCAGCACTCTGGATATAATCGTGCAGAGACCTGGTCCCTTCCAGACCTCCTAGTGCCTTGATTTTAAACTTTCTAGACACCAGAATTGTGGGGGGGAAAAATCTGTTCTTTAAAAATCAGCTCGTGTCTTGTATTTTGTTACAGACATGTAAAAATGGACTGAGATACCTAGCCTTTGCTCACATTTCTTTCTGTCTTATCTTAGACACAATTTCAACACACTTGCTTCTGTTTTCCAGCTCATTGGTGACTAGAAACTGCAGAAGCTTGGATCGTAGGAAGTATCATCAGATAAGAGTGGGTATGGGAAGGGGGAGAAGCAAGTCAGGACTCCCCTCTGAGGCAAATCTACGTCACAAATCGGGAGTCCTGATTGCAGTAAAATTTTTTATGCGTTAGCACCTGATCTTTCAAGAAGTGAAGTTACATGCTATTGCATCTAGTTTGATTAAGTAGCTAGGGTGTATGCACCATATTGGAAAACACAGGTATAACAATTAGGTAATTGCTGTAATAGGTAACCACTATTTCTTGATCTCCAAATCCACCAGGATTTCTGCAACTATTACTGCTGCCCTTAATGTCATTACTGCTCTTATAAAAACATTTTAAACGCCACTGTTCCACAAATGCATCCCAAGTACAATGGTAATTTCATTAAAAATGTGTTTTGCTTTTTGATTACATCTGAATTTTCCAACTATGTAATCCTGGAGCCATGGTTTCAGTTCTCAGGGAAGGGAAATGAACCAACGTTAAAATTTAGGTGTTGGACACGTTTCATTCATCCAGAACTGAGTTACTAATATTGAGTCAATCCTGCTATCAAAAAATCTTTTGCTGTTCGCTGTTTTTAATCTGCAGCTGTCTACCTAAGCATATATCCCACAGATACCAAAGGCACAGGAGTGACAATGGGACGTAACAACATGCCATCGATTCTGACAAGGACCTCTGTGTATATCGCACGTGACTATCCATCAGTACGCAACAGCAGGGGTAGAAACATTTTGTCTAAAAAAATTTTACTCCTAGAGAGGTAGAGATGTGGCTGGAGGAAGGTCCTGGTTTGTTGGAGGTTTACTTTTGGTTGTTTTTAGTTTTCTTTTAAGATTACTGTGTGTTTTGAAAATGACAGTAATATTCCAAAAGAAAGATAAAATTAGCAGTGTAGGAATGAATCTTTTCAATAGATTAAAGTCATCCGGTAATCGGGGAAGAGCAAATTTCAAAGCCGCAAAACCGCCTGGCATGAGCAAGCTAGGTTAGGTATCTAGCTGTCATTCTGCTACTATGGACAAAATTTTCTCACCATCGCAAGAGCTCACTCCCATATGGGAGATGCTAGGCAGTCACAGAACAGGAGCACAGATGATAATTGGATTCTGCACATCTTGGCATTCCAGCTGAAACAGCTTGATAAAGTTAATTTTATTGGTATCAAAGTGTATTTTCAAAGTCTATTTCTGAGGAAGAAGAAAAAAAATTAAAGAAATGGAGCAAGCTAGAAAGAGATGGCAACGGAGATTAATGGCGTCATTTTCCCTTGCTTAGTAAATACACTTTGATATCCCACCAAAACAGCTCAGAATGAAAATACACCAGAGCCTCGGAAAACCCACTGGATTATCAGCTCAAGAACACTCTAGAGTTACCAGTGATGGTGACAGCGCTAGCCCTGGGGGAAAAGGAGGGAGCACGGAAAAGGTAGGAGATAGAATGAGTGGAGAAACGGGAGAAAGGAGAAAGCAGAGAGAGAGAGAGAGAGAGAGAGAGAGAGAGAGAGAGAGAGAGAGAGAGATGAGAGAGAGAGAAGAGAGAGAGAGGTATTGAGAAGAGCTGAGAAATGTAGGGAAAATATAATTATAGAAAATTAACAAATATAAAGAATAAAAGCACAAACAAATAAAAGGGGGAAAGAGAAGTTTTCAGCTACAGATGATTATTGTTCCTTTGTCTACAAAAATGTCAGTCAGGATAGCAATATGTTCTTCGATGAAAATACATTCACATCTCAGCCTCAGAGACTAGTGCAGTGTTATGGTAAGGTGTCTTTCTCCCAGGATATAATCACTACACAAAATAAAGACAAATGAATAATGTTGGTATTTTTAATGGAATTTGCCTTTGAGTTTGGCTCAGGGACAATGGCCTGTGGTTGCATCTGATTGTGACTCATCTCCGTGGGGGCAGAGAGAGCTGCTGTGAATGTCTGAGAAATTATGAGCTTCTTTAGTAAGATGAACTCTGTGATTATAATGACACTTGGCATTTGCACATTTCATAGCCTTTCTCATCTGAAAATCACGAAGCTATGTTTATATTATAACCAGATTCTTGTGCATTGCTTTGGGGTGTACCAGTCTATGCTCTTTCACACCCCTCTTTTTTTTTTTTTGAAGAGCAGGCAGTGATTTGCAATATTGTTATCACGATAACTATAAATCCAGCTGAAAAAGTCAGCTTCAGAATTCGATGAAATGTGTGAGACCAAAGCACATGAGGCAGGGAGACAGTTGGCTCTATGTGTTAAGTCCCTAGAAGAACATGGACTACTGTTTAGAAATTAGCATAAATGTAGCCCCAAACTCCAAGTATATCCCCATACCCCGAGACTGGAGCCTCTCTCCACTCATATGATATGACTTAGAAAATGAGAGATTCTTATAGGAAAATATTCTCTCCCTAACAACTAGAGATGGATATTTTGCTGATTTGGTCATGATAAGGCCACAAAAAACTTGCCCATGGCCACTGGTCGTTGATACTTATCATTACTCATTAAAACATGACTTTGTTGACACAATGTGCTTCAGCTACTTTGTAAGAAACTGAGAATATAGCAGGTAACAAACACATTTCAAAGACGTATGTCTGTGATGGTAGGGCGACAACGGCTCAGTTCTGTTTAGGGGGATGTAGATGCCAAAATGAACTCTAAGGACTGTGAACACCAGAGGACAAAATGAAATAAAAGTGGAAAAAAGTTGCAAACCAGAATTGACCACATATTGTAAATTTAATAAGTACCATGTAATAAAGGTTTGCTTGACTTTCTTTGTATGATTTTCACTGAGAATAAAAGAGACTGATTTGAAAAAGGTTCATCATTGCTAATCTGAACAATCTGAATACTCATTTCCTGCAAAATCTGATGTTTATTAAGCACCGATAACTGCCACAGATGGAAAATTCCAAAACTGACTTTATATGATAGGCCTCAGTTAAAGCACAAGTATACAACCAATACTAAGATGTACATTAAATGTAAACGAAAGTGTGCTTACATCTGGGTACTTTCCCAAAGTTATTTTATTATATATTATAGAGATTTTAAAATTTGGAAACTGAGACATTTCTGTTGTCAAGCATTTTAGACGAAGGATATTCATTTGTCATGCATGATAAAAAGCAGAAGTGAAAATGTAAGAGTCCTCCCTTGTCCAGATCTTTGACGCCCTATTATTCGCCATAGTTGGTTGACCTTTGGCAGCTTTACCAGTTGGTGTCAGATTCTTTCAGTTCCGCTTCTGTCCCTAGCACAGAGTGAGTCTCTGAACTGAATACTTCTGAGTGCTTTTGTAAAAAACACTGAACACCAAGCTAAATTTGAATTTCAGACAAAGAATATGTACTTTTTGGTGTACTTAGGCTTCATGCAGTATTTTGAATATGCCTATATGAAAACAATGTTTTCTTATTTGATATTCAAAACCTTCTCATAGCCCATAGTTTTATTTGCTAGATCTCATAATGATACCAGAGCTACATTCTAGTAGAATAAATCAGACCACAGAAGTGGTTTGTCTACAGTTTGAACATTGATCTTTTGGGCTGTCTTTTGATCTGTGCTGGACTGATGATATCTGATCCCCTGTATGGCCAATTCTGATAATCAGAGATGGTTCATGCTCTATCTTCTTCTGCCAGGGCTTTCTTTTTCTAGTGGCAGGATAGATGCTCTTGGCCTATCCTCACAATCATCTGACTCCTTATTCTGGACATACCAGACTGACAAACTATATAGAGCTAAGACTACAAATAGAAAAGAAAAGACATAGGTCTTCTAAAAGTCTTCATTTGTTTCATCAGATATTGGAAAACAATCCCTTTTAACTCACAAGATTATTAGAACGGCAAATTTCTTTGTAAATTCTAATGAGACACAAAATAAGATTCTAATACTATTACTCTATATGCAATAATTACTGGCAAATAGTGGAGTGAAGAAAGCTGAAAGAAAATTTAACATTTGATTAATTTATTGTACAGTTTATGCCCTAAACTGTAATATCTCAAAAGCTATTTTTGCCTTCTTAGTCATGCAGACTTGTTCTCCCCTTGAGAATGGCCAAGCTTAACTGGTTGCAGAGCAAATCAGGGTGTTGGCAACCAGCGAAAGTCCTTGCTATTTAAAATTTCTGGAACCACCACATTTCGACGACCTGCTTAGTGAGCAGGCACCTGGTCACGTTCAAAAAAGGAGCCATACCTTCATTTGCAGGATGCTGTGTTAGAGTTAGACATCAGAAGCGCAGCTTTGTGCAGTCTCCTGAGATTTAGCTGGGCTTGAATCGCCTGTGACCTCTGTGCCCTTACAACATCACAGAAAACACTGTCACGGGGCCCACTAATTGGTCACCTTGATGTCAGTCACAGCATGGAGATCAAGGGCAGAACCGGTCCTGGAAAGTGAACTACACACCCTCTCGGAGGTGGTCTCCACAGGTCAGGCTAGCCTCCTGCTGGCAGCACAGTAGGAGGGAGCCTTACCCCAGGACTACTTGAAACATGGCTGTGCTGCACGCGAACAAAGGACAGGTGGCCCCGTGAGTGACCCTCTCCGGGCCACCCACCAAGTCCAAATTGTCAGCCTTTCACACCTATTATGTTTCCATTATCTGAGGAAAACACTAAGTGCCATGCTCTGAATGTAACACACACAAAGCAAGCTCTTGAAATTAGTTTCTGCTTATTGGATTTTAAAATTATTAGGATTATTTTTTAAGGCTGCAAATCAATCGTGAATTGCTGGAGTGTTACATGCAAGTTGCATTTGAGAAGTTCACTGTAATAAGAATCAAACACATTTAGAATCTAACTACATCATGTGTTTTGTGAATAACTAATATAGAAGTAGGAAGCCTGAGAGGAAACAGGGAAAAACTGAATACATCTTTTCATTATTTCTCTGGGATTAAACATCTTGTGAACTACCACCATTCTCATCCTGTATAGTCAGGTATTTTTTTTTTTTTCCTCTTGCCTCAGCCTCTCCTATTGCCAGGTATTTTAAATGGTAAAAATACCTAAAATTGAGTAGAAAATCTGTGAGACAGAGTTGGGGGATTTGATAACAATCATCGACAGTGGAGCTTATTTTTTAAATGTATTCTGTAATTCTAGTTACCAAATGAAATGTTCTCATTTAGATAATATGAGATCTTTTCTTAAGCTAATTATTCCCAGGCTCAGGAATCTCTAGAAAGTTTAAACTGTCTGACTTTTACAGGTGACCAGTGACTAGAGTCTCAGACCGATATCAGAACAGAGGGGACATTTTGGCCAATTAATGGTTTAGACACCCATAATTATTAACAATGAGAAGCCACATAGAACTCTTGGAGATAGAATTCACTGATAATTGGAAAATCTAACATCTTAAAGCCCTTGAAAATGAAAGAGAAAGTGTGAGTTTTCCACATAGACGTCTGAGATTCGGCTGGGCCCATTTGTCCCAAAAGGTAAGAGCCCTTGGACGTCTTGGTAAAATCCTTTTGGGACTTGCCTAAGTACCACACATTTTCCCTTCAGGATGTTGCACATCCCAGGAGTACACGACCAAAAGGAGAAGCAGCCACTCCGTGAGCAAATCCATTTAGAGCTAGAAAACCTAGCTTCACAGGTGGCGGTGACACACAGGAGGAGTTGGTTCTTGTAGGAATTGAGACACCACGTGCATATATTACTGACTTGTGAGTTAACATTTATAACTGAGTCTTCATAATAAATTAGTACATATATTTTTTTCTCTTGTATACAAGGCTTCTCCATACCTGGTTAACGTTTAAAAAAGAAAGAACACACTCTTTAGCTTGAAACTTATGTAAACCCTGAGTTAAACCATTTATGTTCATTCACAGCGAATTCTTTAATCATGAGTTATAAAAATAATTTAACTAAACAGTAAAGTAATAAAATCCTGATAGTTTTATTATAAGCAATACCTCTGATGGCAACATTAATAATAAATATTAATATTAATTTGAGGAATTTTCAGATAATTTGTGTTGCTCAAACTGGTTGAAGCTGCTGATCTGGACAAGCGTCTGAAGTCTCCTTCGATGATAGAGTGCACAAACACCACACTAGGATCACAATGATGTCCCCCAAATTTAATCATGCTTCTATTGCCATTGGTTACTTCAACTTTTCCTACCTCCAATCACCATTCCTTCCACATCGTACTACCTTGCTCTTCATCCCATAAATATCCATAAAGGCTATCAAAGTGGACATAGATTTGAGTCCTGTCTCACTCACCTTATAAATAATCTCTTTCTCTGGATAGAAAAGGCACATCAGGGTTTGGCACACTGAGTTACTGAGTGGTGGGCAAAGGTATGCCTGCTTTGAAACACAGTCACATTTAGAAAAAAATGATATTCTTTAAAAAGGATTTCTTCCATAGAGAACTTATGGAAAATAGACTCAGACATCAGGTTAGGAAGATCAGTAAATCAAAATAAAGAGAACTAATATAGTAACATAAAAATGAGGCAGAGGAATTGAGTCTATTATCGTCATCCTGAATGGAAGCATTACCTTTTCTACTTTCTCCCTCTTCTTACTGTGGTCAATTATGAAGGCCCAAGGAGTCGCATGGGCAAAAGTAACTGTGAAAGGGCATAGATAACACCCAAAAGCAGGGCACAGAGCATAGCTCAGTGGTTACAGTGCTTACCTAGCAAGCACAGGCTATGGGTTTGATTCCCTTATAAACTGGATATGGTACAGCATGTCTATAATCCCAGTACTTGAGAGGGTGAGGCAGAGGAATCGATGTACTCTTTAGGCCAGCCTGAGCTATGTAGTAAATTAAAGACCAGCCTGGGCTACAGAGTGAGACTCTGCCAAAAAAAAAAAAAAATCCAAAAAGTACTGTATGGAAGCCTTTATTGATTCAAAACTGCAGCAAGGTGTTAGGAGCAATGTACACTATTCTACATGCTAGTTAATAAAAATTTGGCTGGGAACAAGAGGACAGAGAATGATCTAGAAAGCTCTTCCTACAAAACTGGAGCATGGAACAGATTACAAATATTGCTAATTGGGTGAGATGACTTGCTTAACCGGTATAGCTAACTTATTGATTACTTTTCTACCAATATCGTTGAGTACCTCTACCATAACTTATTGAGTGCCGCTTCCGCATCCTGAGATCGAAGAATCAAGAGGGGCTTGAAAAAGCAGAATACAGGGACACTCAAGAAAAGGGTTTGTAGTATGACGCCATTA
Organism: Ctenodactylus gundi; assembly: GCA_004027205.1. Classification (NCBI taxonomy): domain Eukaryota; kingdom Metazoa; phylum Chordata; class Mammalia; order Rodentia; family Ctenodactylidae; genus Ctenodactylus; species Ctenodactylus gundi. Next base: position 148,625 of record PVKB01002459.1, read on the forward strand.
GGTAAAAGACTTCAAACTCAGACCTTAATAAAAGCTTAGGTCACTTCCTCTTCTATGTGGGAATGAAATAAAGGGGCCTGAGGGCTAAGTCCTATTTTTCTTACTCAAGAGGACTACTGAGACTTCATCTTTTCAAAAGCAAACTCCACTGGGTAATCAGCCGTCTTCCATTAGGGGGACCACGGAAGCAACAAGCTGCACTTCTAGCCCGTTAAGGAGGGAAGTCGAAGCGCAGGATGGCAGCCTGAGTGCATGGTGTTCACATCAGCTAACAGTCCTGGCTGGCTGTCTACAGAGAAGGTGCTAGCATGGCGCATCCTTGAATTTTCTCCTCAGTGTCAGGAGCAGCGAAAGCCAACCAACCAACTGAACAACAAAAAAGAAAAATTCATAAACTTGGGGGTGAGGAAAGAAGGAATAGAAGATTCAGGTAAAAGGATCTCTCTGGCTAAATTTATAAACTAAGTAGAATGCAGTAATTTTTTAAAGATTAAAAAGGTAAGTTGAAGACAAGTGAACCTAAGTTAAAGCTAACAAGGAAGACCTGTGACTTCATTGAAACTTGTTCTGAATTGCAAAGTAAAATCAGAAAATCTTGACTCATCAGGCCATCCCAAATTCTAATTGTAAACAATTATACAGCCTCTGGGAGGGGAGTGGCTGATCTTCACTGAGACTTGACCTGGTTTCTATACATTTCTATGCTCCATTACTGCAATGCCTATTTTCCTTTTTTTCTTTTCTTTCTTTTTTCTTTTCTTTTCTCTTTTTCTTTTTTCTATTTTCTTCTCTTTGGTGGGCCTTCACACTGAGCTCCATAACCCATTTTTTGTTTTTGATTGTCAGGGAGGGCAGGGCTCTTTAGGTGGCTAAGTTGTCAAGCTGAGCTTGAACTTGCACACTTCCTGCCTCAGCCTCCCAGGATGACAGGATTGTACCACCAGATCTGGCTAATAACTGCTTTGTAGCTTAGAAAATCGAGCATTGAAAGCCAGCCTTTGTTCAACTGACTAAACTAGGAGACCTTGGCCTAGAACCAGGACTGCTTTCTTCTTCACTGTGCCATGGCTGAAGAAGTGTAGCAGTTGAATTCTCTCAGCCCTTCTAAACTCACAGTAAGGCGCTCCACGAATGTTTTGGCCCAATTCAGCAAAAGGAACTTCCATTTACTGAATTCAGTTTTGAAATAGATACTGAAAGAAAGGATATTTCCATTAAAAAGTCTTAATAAGCGCTTTCGGATTGTTTCTCTTCATTGACATTCTCATTAAATGATCATAAATCATATTGTTGAAAATTGTTATATCCAGATACAAAGAATAAGGGAAACGAGTCAAACTGATTAGCTTCCAGGGGATGGATCATGAGAATCCCTCACCAGGAGACGTTTCCCAGCTTGTGTGATTTGTCCAGTCTCATCAGCCACACAGCTGGGTTGCACTGGGAGGGGCCAGACTCCACCAATTCCGCTAATGTTTACCCTACACGATGGAGAAAAACGCCAAGTATATCATTGCTATTATGCACATATGCAAGTTCTTTGACAGAGAAAGGTATAAGATAAGCCCTGCTTTTAAGAAGTTTACAGGTCCCTTAGAAATAAAATCCACATGGAAAAAAAAGCTCACAAACCAGAGAAGCCTAAGGAACAGCTTTTACAATTTATAGATCTAGACTTAACAAGCTCTGATCAATCTGTCTGGCAGCTATTCTGCACTGACTTTTTAGGTATTAACGCATGTTATCTTCTTAGCAGTGTAGTGAGAGGGTTCACTGCTGATACTACGTCAAATGAGAACCTAGTCCGCCATCCATACAGAATTCTCAGTATCTCTGCTTACACCCAGTAATGGCAGGACACTTCTGTGGCTGTGTTAGCTGGTTCCTGGGTCCAGAAACCATTGAACTGAGACCAAATTCAGAAGAAATACAAACCCAGGCACAGGTTTTTTTTTTTTTTTTTTTTTTTTTTTTTTTTTTTTTTTTTTTTTTTTTTTTTTTTTTTTTTTTTTTTTTTTTTTTTTTTTTTTTTTTTTTTTTTTTTTTTTTTAATTGAGACTTAGGAGTCAAGCTAGAGGTCTCAGCTCTGAGCAAGGACAGTCAGTTCAGCAGTTTCTTGAGCAAAGGAAAAGGGTAACTAACACAGAAACGTCTTCATCCGGGTCATCTATGCAAATAAGGAATTTGGATTTGTAGAAAGTGTCCATCAAATGCTGGTGGCCAGAATGAGCTCAGTTGCAGCCAGCTCATGGGTAAGCATTAATCTCCTGTAGGGCAGATTTTAAGAAGGCTGATTTTTGCATCTACATCAGAAGGATGTTTTAACTATTCTATTTTTTTAACTCTTGCATTGGTCGTGAGCCCCAAGTTTTCATTTATGTCCTTGTTTAGTTCTTCTGTAGAAACCCAGAAGAGGAATAATTCTGGTGGGGAGTCCTATCGAGCACTTGACTGATTTATTTCCATTCGAGTGGCCCTGTCCCTGTGGTAAAGCCTGCTACATGGAGTCCTGTCTTCTTACCTGCCTGTGTGAGTCTCCCCACACCTCCCTCCTATCTCCTTCCGGGCCTTGCAGCTCCTTCCTTACCTGCTATCACTCTTTATCACTCTTCACCGCTTCTCATTTCCCACCTCTCTTCCTCACTCACTGCACCCCAGACATATTTGTGTCCTCAATGAACTCAGAAAGATGGTGAGTTTCTTTCCATCCTGGGTTTTTGTGCTTTCAGGACTCACCCACACTCCTATCTCCTCAAGCCCTTTATCAGGAAGGCCTTCTTCAACCTTCCTGTTTGAAACTATGTACCCAACCCAGCCAGCCAGCCCCATAGCTTTCTTTTCTCTTCACACATTCCATGTTAGCCCATGTTTCTATGTCAATCCAATCGTTTTTCCCCCGAAGGAGCACGGCTTTATGTTGTTAACGTTGATAACGTCCCTATTATCTAGAAAAAAAAACTAACAAGAAATAGGACTGGATAGCGGCTTAGAGAAATTTAAGTAAATTCACCAGTCACAGCCCCATGGCAGAAATGAGATGCAGCCTGGTATAAACTGTCTGAATGTTATTCGAAAAAGAAAAACCATCTCAGCCTTCACACACACACACACACACACACACACACACACACACACACACACACAAACCTTCTCATAAAAAATCTTAGAGATTTTGAAATTCTGACGAGTGAGAAAGAGGTATAAGTTTATTGAGAATGGGCCCACTTTTCTTATTGTTATTAATATCTAAATAAATCAATCCTCAATTTATCCTTTCTTGTCTATGTTTCTCAGGCACTGGGAATTTTATTTTTCCTTTTTATAGAAAGAAGTAGATAAATGATTGATTGTTAATCGTTCAATTGTGCTATTCCTGTTTTGTTCAATCTTTAAATTCTTCTCATCATACTCCCCCCACATTCTCTGAATATAAACACAGCTTCCAGATATTTATCTAACTTGTCTTTATTATTTTTTCATCACTGTTACTTAATACCCAACATGCATAAATTAGGGAAGATAAAATTTATTTTAGCTAACAGTTTCAAAGGGTTCCAGTCAATTCATGGGTGTCTAGCCATAGTGGAAGCGCATGGCACAGGTGAAGGTGAAGGCAGCTCCTCACAGTATTGCCAACTGGAAGCCAAGCCAATTCCAGTCCTGGAAGGAAGGGAGCAAGCACCACATATCCTTCCTGGTCCCATCCCAGTGATCCAGCCCTTCTGGATCCAGTTTCAGTGTCCCTCCTCTACCAGCGTTAAGTCCCTACCCTACTCCTGTCATCCAATCCACACACATACAAACCACCATATGCCCATAATCCATCCCTCCGGACCAGGGTTCAACCTCTCAGCAGCACATGACTCCACAGACAATCCATAACTTTCATACATCCATACATAAAACTTTTGAGGAACATTCCACATTCAAATCACAATAAATTTAAATCTCTAAAGGATAATCAATTCCTCTGATCCTAATTATGCAGTTAATATATCCCTTTATTACAATTTTATAATTTCCCCCCTTTTTTATGCTTAGAGGTTTCTGAAAATAGCACTAATATTAGAATTCACAGTACTATGTTAGGTCAAAGGGAAGATCTGTGACCCTTTCAGTACATGGCAGTACTTTTTGGTTTTGAATTCTGCACCTTAATGTAAGGCTGACATTGGCCTTGCAGGGTACCCGATGTGAAAACAGAAGAGGAAAAAGAGTTTTATGGTTTAAAAGGAAATAATTTCTTCATTATTTTCCCTTTCTTCTGCTTCTCTATTCTATCAAGAAAGGAATGTTCTTTCCTCAACAAGGCGTCACCTCTTCTTCATGCACGGAAAGATACCATTTTTCAATTTCTCCATGGAATAGTCTGACAAATTTTTAGGCTGTGTGGGATGCACCAGCTCTTTCCTCACTCCAGGTAACTTGAAAGTGAACAAGGAAGGAAACACAGCACACACCTTTCTGTCACAGCGGCCACTGTTTCAGTTTGTGGCTAAATATTACACAAATTTAAAATAATAGCAATGATAATGGTCTTTTGGAGTCAATAGTATCTGCGTACTTATTGTTTTTATAATCAATTCCTTTTAAACCGGGAAAGAAATGTCTTTGAAAAAGTATGCAGTGTGTGGATAAGTACATAACGTGAAAGTGCTATTTTTTTGTTTCTTTAACTCTCTCTCAGTTAATTAAATTGAAATGAGGATTGTGCTGTTTGCAGCTTTAAAAAATATCCAATTGAAATTTAATTGGTATCTCTTTTTTTCCTGTTCTTGCCCTGAAGCTAAATTAATGATCAGTTATAAGCAATTTAACTAGGAGACTATCATGACTTTTGGGTGAAATTAAACCTAGGACTGTAAGGTGAATGAAACAACCGATGAGTTAAGAGTGTCAACTGTAAGATAGGTAGGAAAGGGTTAACACAGGTCTCTCCTATCTCAGCTCTCTCTTTTTCCTTTCCACAGTTACAGACAGATGGGAGGCCCCAGTGTATTCCAGGACCAGTGGCTGCTGCTGTAAATCAAATTAATTACTTTTGCCCAAAACTGTCCTCAGTGGAGGATTTTGGACCACTGGACTGTTAATAGGCCTTTACTTAATCACTGTCCTATAATGTCATCCCCCTGATGGAAGGGATGAGCTAGAGCAATGGCAATCTCTTCACCTTTCTTAAAATCACTGCAAGACCCTGATTTATAGAGTGAAACTGTTCTGTATCATATAACACCAAAGATTGCCCCCCCCCCCCCCCCGAAGCCCCTCTTGCCTTTGGGAGCAAAATAAAACCTGGGCAAGTTGATGAGCATGGTGACCTTATAGCTACTACCCTTTCTTTTACAGCTGTACCACTACTTTCTGTTTCTTCTGTGTTTCTTGGACTAGATCTTATAACATCCCTGATGCACAGTATATCAAAATTTTGACTTCTTATCTCTTTTATCAACAATAATCCATTACATCAGTGGCTTGCACCAAACTGTACACTAGTTCAGTCCAGCTCTCGGGGTCGTGCACACACAAAGACAGGCTGCCTGAAAGGCTGTGCGCAGACTGAGGGAAATGCACCTCTTGCGATTTGCTGGTGCAGTTACTTCTGTCTTCGTGTGGACACTGGCACCATCGCCATTGAAGGATGAGAATGCCAGAAAGGTTAGAGATGAGGTATACAACATAGACTTACTTGCTTTTGGTATTTGAATCACAATTACCTTTTATTTATTTATTTTTAATTAAACAGTCTAATTTTGTTCTTTGAAGAATGCTTTGGCTCACATAATTCTCCGATTTCAGTTCTGTGGTTTCAGTCCTGTCATTATGGGGAGAAACCTCTCTCCCTCATATCTTATGCTCCCAGCAGGTTGTACACGACAGCTCAATGGGTGCTATGTGGAAGAGTCCTAAAGATGTCTGAGAGTGTGTTGGGACAGGAGTCAATTTTTAATGGTTTCATTGCGTTGTTAGGAAACTCAACCATTTAATTTTAGAGCCTAGATTTATGTTCTTTAATATCAGCTTCATTCTGTGCATTCTAATTTCTCTTTTGCTAACAAAATTATAGCAAATAATCAGATATCGCAGGGTCTCAGCACATTAAAGAATGATGTCATACCATGCCATGAAATGTAGCATCCAAAATTTTACAAAAAAGGGCTTCATAAGAATTCTGAAGTTTCTTCTTAGATTTTCTGTTGCTTCTCCCTGTTTTTAAGGGTTAATGTCTGGAACGTGAGTGGTGAGCTTAAGGAACATGCTTTTGCTTAAAAATCTACAATTTAAAACACTAGCAATTGTTTTTGGTCAGTTTCTTGCAATCTGCAAGGTAATTTTTTTCAATTTATTTGGAATTAGTCAAGTGCACTGTTGAAAAGGCAGAGTGAATTGATGCTAAATAGTTTTTGGAAGATGTAATTGTCTGATGATTTGTAAATAGCCAAGCTTATCAAAAAAGTAATTTAAATGTTATGCTGACAATTTTGTTCAGTTTCATATACTCTGTAAACTGGGGAATCCAATTTTTTGCCCCCATTAGCATGAGAATTATTTTCGCTTGGCTAAATAATTCGAAGGCCCAAAAACGTCCTGAGTTTTGGAGTTTGAACTTTTAATGATTTATTACCCAGCATAAATATCACTCAAAGGATAGCAATGCCACGGTGCTTTATACTAACTAAGTTGTATTCCTTATTTAATAGCTGGAATATGTTCCAAATATGTTCTATAAATATACATTTTCGGAGAAAATGCACAACGTTGAGCCTGTTGCTATTTTCCTTCTTTGCTCATGGTCTTTAACCTGTGAATCCTAATGTCATGAGTGTCCTAAAGTGTCCCTGACTCTTGATAAAGAGAATCTGATAAACTCATTTTTATAAACATGTTATGAGGATGACTGTTTTAATTAACTCTTTAATAGTAGTACTATAATAGAAAATAGTTTTCTATGAAATGATAAATTTGCCCAAGTGTAATATTTTTAACTTTGCCATAAATCTGGAAGAAATTTATTCCTAAAGACTTCAAAGATTTGCTACATGAACTAACAAAAATAAAGAGTTAATTCCTTATGGTCATATTGTCATAGTTCTTGTAAGTCAGTATTTTGAATATCAAAAGTTAGCTGATCTTGGAATCAGGTGTTAACCATAAAGCAGTATCATCATAAATAAATAAATGTTAAGTAGCAGAAAATAATGGTTTGCGTTCAAGTTTTTGAAGGGAAATAGTTTGGAATGCAGGCATAAGGACCTCCTCCCTAGAAAGCTCAATTTTGTTACTACTACCAGTTCCAGTATTATTTTGGAACAAACAAAGGGACAACAATATATTTTGGAAAGGAAGTTAGAAGCTGCAGTTATGCAGCACTTTGCAACCAAATTTATGCAGCTGTTAACAAAAATTTTTGAATAGCTAGATGAAACAACTGGATTTAGGGAGGCTGATAAATTTTGTGAATTCATTGAAGACTGCCATCTACCCTCCCAAAATATCTCTTGTGAAAATCCCTCTTATTTGATCAACGAATATGCCATAATTCTTCTACCAAATGTCGTTGAATCAGGTCTATAGAAAATGCAAAGATTTGTTTTCTTGTCCCAAAATTATCTTTTCTGAAGCCTCTTGCAAGAGGAACTCAGTATGGATAAAATGACAATCTAAATACGCAGCAGATTCTGGAAGGCGTAATCTCTTCCTCTGGTATTTGCCAAAACAACCAAATCTAGGCATGGTGCTGTTTTAATAATCTGGCAGAGCCATGGATTATACCTCTTGTCTCATGACGAGGATGACAGAAAGAATGGGTTGATCCAAGGCTGGGGTTTCTCATAAGGAGCAGGTTATGACAGTGGTTTCAGAGATGTCTAGGGGGGAAAGAATTAGGCATTGCCTACAGGACAGAGTGGGAGAAAGGAGAACTGAAAGACACAGAAAGTAACAAAGAAAAATGTGTGCCTCGTTTAGCTATTACACCTTTTTTTCAGTGGCTCAGATTCTGCAGTGTCCATGTTTTTCAGTTAGGTTTGGTTTGTACAACCGGAACTTACATGCATGTGCAAGAGCAACAGGGCATGGCGCAAGCCGGAGGTGTAGCAGGCTCACTGCTCTGCTGTTTTGTTCTACTGCATTGCATAAAATGAATCTTTTCAAACAGGTGAATTTTCCAACAGAAGTGGTCCAAACAGCCTCAGCTCATTGAATAGAAAGTGTAATGGTGATCTAAACCTATTACCTTCAATGGAGTCTGTGACATTTTCTTCCAGCATATTGATCTGCAGGAGAGGGAGAGCGCGAAGTTTTTTCCTCCACTCACGGTGTTGCGTCAGTCATTGTGATGCTAGTCACAATGCATTAAAAGCGTTGAGAATCAACAGGGCTGACTCTTTTGTAGCAGGAGTAATAAATGATTTTACTGAGCAGAATTAAAATGCTGTTTAAAATCTACGCTGTACACATTTTTCAAATTCCTCACCAAAGCAATGTCTCCTCCCTCATCTACAAAGCCAGAAACTTGTTTCTAAATCTTATAAATTAACAGTTCTCAGCAAGTATGCACATTTTCTATGGAAGACTCAGGCATACTTTTATAGAAAAATGTCATATATGCTATCTTTCAAAAGTGATCACTCACATGAATGTGTATCTCCATCTGTAACTCAGTCTGCGTGATCTTAAACTTATTTAAATCTGCGCTATGTTCTGGTTGTATATACTTCCTTCCTCTCGCTATTGTTTAGCACTTGTGTTGTGATTTGCTATCACAACTCTAGAAAAACATAAAATGACATCACATCTTGTCTCATGACACCCAAGTTCAGCCCAGGGGTTCTTGTCTGGCTGGCCCAGTTTTGACACGGGTATATAAGATAGAAATATCCCCATTGATTGTGTTCACTGGCAGATTCATTTAATTCGAGACAAACTATCTCCTAGTGTCTAGGTAAATGTCATTTTATTAGTTTCCATGAAGTTGTAATTGCCTACATATGACACACACATTTATTTATAGGAAACACTTATGAGTTTCAAAGGAATGTGTAACAACAAGTATTGCAAAAAATGGATGAGAAATTCAGGGAAATGTTTTGTTCAAGATATAACTACTGAATTATCTTTATTATTAATGTTATTAACTTATATTGAAGCCATTTGTTTTAGTTTTATCTTAATTTGGTCCATTTCACACCTTGTCTCTAATATTTATATGTGCTTTCTCTTTGTCTCAGTATGAATCTATTGTATTTCATGTTATCTGAATTTTATAATCTTGCCTATTACTTACAAGCAATCTGCTGCTACAGTTGTTTCTAGGTGTTTTTACGAACTGATTTAACATCTGTTAGTACCATATAACATATCAACCTGCAAATGGCCAATAGAACTTAGCATTGTTGTGAGTTACCACGTAGATAAACAGAGTTACATTAGTAATTGCAGAATCCAGTCCATATTTCATGGTAACTCAATGAATAATCAGTGTTATCTGGGCAGTTTTCTTTCTGGTATTGCATATAACCTACACTTGAATCTAATTGTATCTAAGGTGAAGGATCATGCTCATTTCTTTTCAGTAAATTAGTTGATATTGTCCTGAATAAATAAACATATTTATTTACTTATGTTCATGGAAAATAAGTATTTTATTGCAGAAATAAAGATTCACCTAATAGAAAAAATAGAGGTTGAAGGGACTTTTGACTATACCTTTGGTATTTTTGTTTAGATGAACAGTTGCATTCAGATACCATTAATCATGTCAATTTGATGAAATGAAAATATATCCAGATGATCACAAAGGCTGAGTCTGTGGATGACTGACATGTGCACCATAAAACTGAGGGGAGACCCATTCTGGATGTAGGGGCCCTAGTTGATAAAGATGCAGCCTAGAAAAATGGAAAAAGAAAAGAAGAAGGAAGTGTGACTTCTTCTGGAGGAAATCTAGTCTGTCAAAATCTGTGCACATCGATCTATGGTGCAGACTCAAAAACGTTACCCTATAGTAAGCTCTCAGACCTTCAGCTCTGAGCAGATATTGCACCCTCGATCATTTGTCCTCAGCCAAATCTTGGATTGGTGTTGTGTCCTTAATTCCTGTGTTCTGAGATCTCCATTTCCTCAGCTCGGCCGCTGCTAGTTCTTCCAGCTCTCCCACATGCAAAGCACCATTTAGGATTCTCCCTTACAAACTTTCAGATGGCTGTCATGAACTTCCCCTTTCTAAGTCTGTAACCAACTTGGTAAATTTAATCTCATATATATATATATATATATATATATATATTCTAATTTCATATATATAATCTAATATATATAATATGTATCTTCATATGTATAGACATATATATCTAATTTCATATACATAATCTAATTTTATATATATATATATATATATATATATATATATATATATATGTTTCTGTTTTTCTAAAGATTTCTAAGTAATACAGATTTTTGTGCCAAGAGCAATGTCAGTGCTATGACTATACTTGAACACATAGTTTTAGAAGCTTTTGAAAGTGGTTTCTGGGAAAAGTCAGGGAAAGCTTGGCGATGCTGGCTAGAGAACCCTAGAATGCTGTGAGCTAGACTTCTTGAGAGAATCTACTCAAACTCAGAAAACAAGGGTAATGGAGATTGTAAAATCCAGCCTCAAGAGTTTTCAAGAAAGGAAGACTGTTAGTAGTCAGACTAGAAGACAATTATGTTATGCTTTTGTAGAAAATTTGTCCACGTTTTCTCATGGTGTGTAGATTTTTCTCATTACTGGGACAGAATATCTGATATTCACAACATAAAGGTGATTTATTTATCTCAGAGTTTCAGAAGGTTTCAGTTCTTTTGTGAGCACGTGGAAATGGTGGAAGCAGGGGGAAGAGACGTAATCAGCCAGAGCTTGTGGCTTTGGAGACAGAAAGCCCAGTGAGGGAAGAAGGGTAGGACTAATGCATCCTCCTTCCCCCAATTCAGGTCCAGGAATCTGCCACTTCTGGGTCAAGCCCCAGTGATCTGCCCTTTTCAAGTCAAACCCCTGTGTTCTGCCCGCCTGACCAAGCTGTGTCTCTAAACAGAACATGCTTCCAAGGGCACTCCACAACATCTAAATGCATGAGGTTTTGGGAGGACATTTCAGATCCCAGCCATAACACCATGTCTTGAGATTTTGCACATGGCTGAGATCAAAATGTTGAACTAATTAATCCAGAGGAGAAAAATGGAAGGCAGGTAATTGTTCATTTTGTGGCAGGGGTACTGGTTGATGCTTTTAGAAGATCTAGAGTACTGCTCGCTGCTCTTGGCCATATCTCTCCTAGAAATCTGGAGAAAATAGCAGAGCCAAAAGATGGAAAGAAAAAAAATCTGTTTTGGAAGAAAGGAAACTCCCTCAAGATTTGAGCCATAGAGAGCATAGTTATTGAAAAGATTAGTATTTTTTTTTAAATCAAGCATTTTCTATCAGATAAGAAAAATGATTTGGAGAATCAAGATCCCACCCATCACAAGCTCAAAAGTGAAGTGATATAAACTCTTGTTTCGAGACGGGAGCCCTGTAGGACACAATCCATCTGCTAATCCCCGAGATAATCCCTTAGGTCATCCAGCTAAACACTCAGAGGAGACTGAGGCAAAAGAATACAGGGACCTAGTTATTGCTCAAATTGGTGACAGACCTTGGTGCTGATTTTATAGACATGCGAAGTACAAGAGCTTTGGAGTCATAAAGGCTAGATTTCAGAATAAGGGGTCAAATGCTTAGCAGTACACTCACGAGGGGGCAGCATGGGAAGCTGTGAGTAGAGTTGAAGGTGCATTGGCTATCGAGAGATTTGGAAGACAGGGACATGCATTTTCTCTTGAGAAAAGCCTCAGACAGTGAGGCTAGATACCCCAAGAGAGAGACCATTCCCAATGCAATAAGAGTAGATCCACCCAGGCCATTTGGAGACAACATCTTACTACAATTTTCCGTGGGGTGTGGGACTGCAGCTATAGTACAATTGCCGTGCTGAGTTTCATTCTTGCTTTGGTCCCATTCTTTTCTATCTACGTATGCTTTCCTTTTAGGAATGGAAATGTTTTCCTCGAGCACTTGTATGTTGAAATATCTAACTTTCTTTTTAACTTTTATAGGGATTTGTAACTAAGAGTTTGCTTTGAGTCTCAGAGAACACCTTGGACTTGAGTTTTCTAGAAGCTCTTGGACTTTTAAGACTGACAACTCTCAGAGCTAGAACAAATACCTTTTGCATAAGAAGATGGATGTGCATCTTTTGAAGGCCATAGAGAGATGTAGTGTTATGATTAAGATGTAAAATTGTTCACCAAAAGTTTCCTGTGTTTGGAAGGTGATTGGATTATGGTACACTCCCAAGTGGATCAATCTATTCATAGTTTTGTGTGATTAGAATGTGGGGCCTCTGCCTTAATCACTTTCTGGTTCCTGGGATGAAATATACACATATTACAACTTAAATGATGAAAATTTTATTTTAGGTTATGTTTCAGAAATTTCAGTTCATTATTGGTTAGCTGGCTATGGTGGAAGGCCATGGTGGAACTGCTTGGTAGAGGACAGCTATCCTTTTTATTGAGAACAAGAAACAACTTTATTCACTACTTTATACTTTCCGATGTATTACTCTTCATGGATACAAAGTGGGTCTGCATTTCAAACTCAAATCAGATATATTAATCTGACAGCTCAGTACCTTTATTTAAATATTTAAGATCATTGTATCTATTGTATCTTTTTTTTTCGAGACAAGGTCTTGCTCAGTACCCCTGGCATGTCCTGAACTCACTATGTAGCCCAGGCTGACTTTGGACTCATGGCAATCCTCTTGCCTCAGCCTTCCCAGTGCTGGGATTATAAACATGTGCCACTGTGCCCTGCCCGGCTTTATATATGATACTGGGGAATCTAACTCACAGCATTGAACTTGCAAGACAAGTGCATTAGCCATTGTGCCATTCTTCCAGCCCCAGTATTCTTCTAGTTCATATTTGGCATCAGTTTTCGATAGAATTCTTAAAGAAACACAATTAATAAAAAATTATATATATATATATATATATATATATATATATATATATATATATATATGATTTGTATATATGTATATATGAATTCATTAAGGCCCCTCAAAAATCCAAAGAGACAGTCCAAAATGGCCACCAGCATGTTCAAGACATGGAGGCTCCAGTCTCTGCTTAGAAGTGAGATATAAAGGATAGCAGCCCAAAACTGCAAGACAACACACGAGACCTGCCGCAGACTAATGTCCTAAAGTAATAAGAAAGACGTGAGGTCTGATGGAGACATAGCCGTGCAATGACAGGAGCGCATCAATGGCCAGAGATGTTGGAGAAAGGCCAGAGCTCTCCCAGGAGAAGCTGTAACAATCTTCCTTCTTCCTTCATTTTTATTTAGTTAAAGCTTTCGGTTGATCGGTTGAGTTACTCACACCCAGCATGGGTGTTCCTGTTTCATCTGCTGGCCCACAACTCAATCACACACATCCTGGGCTCTGCCCTGGGTGTTTCATGGTCTCATTGGCTTGAAATAATCTTTCCAATAGGCAGAGCATGAAAGGCATCCTATCTGACTTCTAGTTTTGCATTAGGTATATTATATCATTTGCTCGATCTTTGGTTTTCTTTTATGCCAGTTGCAAAGCAATGATTCTAACCCTCTATCTAACTTATAAATACTAACTGAATTTCTTGAAAAAAAACTATAAAACTTCTAATAATAAAAACACATGGTTGGAGATTTTATACTTTACTCGTGCTGTATGCTTTCCCTGACATATTTCATGAATCATATTAAAAGGCTAAGTTCCTCTTCAAGATCAAACTGTATTCATTCTTTATAAAAAGTTGAGAAGATTAAATAAATGGTTATCAGGCAGGCATAGTGGCAGTGCCTGTCATCCCTGCGTCCTGGGTGGCCAAGGCACGAGGGTCCCGAACTGGGGCCCAGCTATGAAACTCAATGACCTAGTGAGGATCTGTCCTGAAATAAAATATGTATTTTAAAAAGTACTGAGGATAATATCTCATGTGTGTCTGTGTGTGTGTGTGTGTGTGTGTGTGTGTGTGTGTGTGTGTTTGCGTGTTCATATTTATGGAGTCTAGGAGGTTGATTCCACTTTAGACATTGACAACATATTTTTAAACTGAACTGCGATTGAGTTACTTTTGAGTCTTGTGTTCATTGATCTTACATATAACTGCAGAAATTCCACCTTATTTACATAGGGCCCTTCCCAGGGTTTCAGATCACAACGTGAGCTCCTTACACCTTCTCCAGTGCTTAACAGGTCTGCATTATGAGAGCACACAGTACTGAGAAACTACCCTCTTCTCTGTATTTATAAATACTTTCCAGAAGCACTTAAAATAATTAAATATTTTTGACTTCCATTGGCCAATAGCAAAACGTGCAAAGTATGAGTTAAGTGATCACTTTTCCAAAGTCAAAGTCTTGTTTTCTTTATTTAAAATCTCTGATGATGCCTCTGTCACGACTTCGTAGGTCACAGGAAGGTGCTAAGGATGGGGGTTGCAGGAAATGTGACTAGGAAGACATATCTTTCTTTTTATAAAATATATGTATTCAGATTCCAATTGTGATATTTAGATTGGATACCATCGTACAATATTTTTTCTACTTATCTTTAGTTCTCACCTGGGATTCTGATCAGAATGACATCACTGGCCTTCTCTCGTACTTTAATATCATCGAGGCTAGGAATGTAATTGTCTCACTTGTACATGTCTCTGGGCTCAGTCCCCAGCATCACAAAAATAAATGAGCAAATAAATAAATAAATAATAAAAATATTATCTTAGTCACTTTCTTGCCACTGGGTTAACAAGACCCTTTGTTGTTGCCCTACCCTCAGTATTCTGTCCCTCTAGACCAGGTCCCACAATTTAAGGAATAAAAGGTTTGGCAGGGAACAGCTGCTTGTGGTATCACAAGAGAAATAGGTGAGTGAGGGAGGAGCCTGAGTTATCAGGGCAGGTGAGTTTCCTTCTGGCATATCTGCCTCTCCAGATCAAGTCTTACCTCCAACCCACATGTGAAATCCATAGATAGTCAATGAGAAAAAAACACATGAGGCTTTTGAGGAACATTCCCAATCCAAACCCTAACAAGTGTAAACACATACAAAGTTATGATTGAAGATAGAGACTTGGAACATATTAGAAAGTTAAAAAGAAAACTTCTATCACGTGATGTTAACTACTTCAATCAGCACTATTTCTTTAGTTATAACTTAATTTTAAAATAATACATTACATATCTTTACATTTCCCCAAAGATATATCAGAAGAGGGTCACAGCTGACTGACAATTGTTTAAGTCTATGCATCAACTACCTATTATTTCCTTGGTTTATTGAGTAAGAATAGCATCTATGGAAAGTGATAAATTTAAAAGTGTACTTTTCTCTTTTATCTAAATGACTTGATTTCTATTAAAAACGTAATTAACAATGAAAAATATGTTTTTGGTAATGAATGTCAGTTGAGATCAGCATTAAACTCACGTATTCAAAGTTTATGAAATTGAGTATTTCTTCTTATAATTATAACGTTAAATAAAAAGGTTAACGCACATACATTCCTTTATCCCATGACCCATCTTAAAAATTTTAATATTCTAAAGTCATAAAAGATACACAATGATAATGAAATAAAAAATATAGTCCTTGAAAACGACTTTGACAATCTTAAATAATCAACTTTTGTCAAGGCTTAGAGAAATAGAGCTGAGGAGACAGCTTTGTAGCAGAGCACACCTATAGTGCGCATAAGGCTTTCGGTTTAATTCTAAACACTAGCAAACATTCAGAGAAAATCAATTTTAGAAGCAACAAGGTGTTACTGCTTTGTAGTTTTTACCTAAACAAACGCATCCTGGCTCTGCTATCTCTGTTATCCTTGTAAAAATTAGACTGATGCTATCGCTTCACTTCTCCATCCTCTCTTCCTTTCACCAAAATTCTTCATAGATAGCCAATATCAATTTATAACCCCTCCTTCAAATGCTCTTGGTGCTGTGAGGTATAACACTTAATGACAAAGAGATTTAAGTCCCTCTATGGCACATATAAACTCTCCTCCTATTTCTGGAATGTTTTTGGTTTTAACTTTTTATGCAAATATGGTTTATTCTTTCATGCTTTAAAATAATTGTTTAATTGAAAAGAATGAAGCAATATAGATGGTGAGCAATTTCTTATACTACTGTTTTCTCTTAAAGTCAAATTAAGCTACCCATCCCAAGTACAGCTATAAAAGCCCTTTAAGCTTTTCTAATATGTTTTTATTGTAAGCATAATTTTATTCTTTTTCATTATCCCACTACAGAAACAAGATTTTATCATTTTATGTTAATCTTGGGATGGGATCTTCATGCAAGTCTAAATAATTTGTCAAAGATTGAGTACTTTTTTATAATATGTAGGTATTACTGTATTCCATTATAATTATTATGAGGGAAAAGAATGTGATTATTTGAATGGGTGGAGGGTTGGGTGGTTTTCTTATTAAAATAATTCATCGAATAATTTTTATACAAATTTTTGAGGAACTAGACAAACACAAGAAAAGAATCATTGCCTCTCTTTCTCAGAAGTCACACTAGTTTAAATTGAAGTGTTCTCTTCAGAGATTCATAGGTTTAAGCAGTGATTGGCTGTACCATCATCAGAGAAGTCATGATCTGATGGTCCCACCTGCCATTAGGAGATGTTGCCTATACGGAGAAACAGACCATTCAGGGCGTGACCCGGAAGGGTTTATTATTGCCTTGCTCTGTCTGCCTCCTGGCAGCTTCTGTGATGTGAGTGACTTCTTTCCACCTTGTGGTTTCTGCAACAGAGCCACATTTGAGCCAGAAAAACAAATATGAACTGAGGCCTCTGAAACTGTGAACCAAAATAAGCTACTCCTCTTTTCGGTGGTGGGTGTTTGCTGTTATATCTGTGGAAGAGCATATAACTAAGACAGATAGGTTCCAATCTGTCCACTCCAGGGCATCTTGTATCTGTTCACAGGGAAAGTTTGTGTTTGCTCTTTTTTCTTGCTATGTATTATTTATTAGTTTTAAACAATGAGCACATCTCAAAACACCAAAACCATAAAAAATAAGGATGTGCATTATTTTGCAACAATTGCTTAACTGTGAATCACTAATGACCTTCTAATCTGATAGTCAACTAGTTCTGATCACTGAATATGGTCCATTTTCCGCCTTCCTGTTCTAAGGAATCGGCTGCGGGCATACGACTTGCTTAGCGTGCCAGCTTTCTAGGAGGGTCCATGCTTGGAGAAGAAACTTGCACGGTGCCTGTTGCGGCGGGCCTCCGGCTTTCAGCTGCTGGAGGCTCTTTATCATTCCAACTGGAATTATTTTCTTCTTTTAACATTCAGTTTCACTTCAAATTTTAATAGGATTCAGTTCTTCAAATTTTGACTAACCTCCCTGTTGTGCATTATTTTACTTATTCTCAATTACACTCTTTTTGTCAATATGCTATAGATATTTGGAATTAGTACCGCATGTTAAGATAAACAAAGCCAACGTACCACAGTCACCAGGGCAAGTAGACATTGAATTCTGAAAGACTTATAGGATTATTTCCTTACACTCATACCTCACAAACACATCAATTAGATTCTTATACCACGATAATATGTTACAGATTTAAAAATTCTTGTAAGAAGTTTTTTTAAGCTCTCATTAAGGAATCTCTAGGGAACAGCAATGTCAACAGGAAAGGCAAGAAGCAAGGGCATTAGAGAATATTTTTACCGTCTGACACTTACTTCTAGTAAGTGGTAAACACAACCAAACTTCTCCCTGGGTAACTTACAGCACGGATGGTTCACTCACCTTGGTGTCTCTGACACATGCAGCCCTTTCATCTTTCCACGACAGTGACAAACAACAAGGTGCAACGAAAGGCCAAAACCTACAGTGTGCGGGAGTGGAACAAGGATCACAACTAGACTCAGATAACATATGATTCTGTTATGTAAGAGAACAATTGATATTGATATGCTAAAGGCTCTAGTGTGAACAATGAGTAACGTGTAAGGGCATGACAGTAGCAGAGAGGAAAAAGCTGAAGGAAAGGGTCAAAAGTGAGCCAAATTCAGAAGATTAAATGTCACGTGGATTCTTTAATCCGACAAAGCCCAGGATACAGGCACTTTATAGAACCAATCAAAGTGAGAGTAAGAGTTAGACCGGATGGGCAAGGTGCAGAAGAGCCCCAAATAAGGAGGAAACAGGATTGTGACATTGACAGAATATCACAGAACCCTAAAACTCAAGCAACCGTTATGCATTATGTAGTAAACATGGGGAAAAGATACTAAAAAACAAAAGCATTGTAAAAATGAAGAGTATTTTGATGGTTTTATCACTGATTATGACAGAAGAAAGAGTCAATGAACAGGAGATACGTCAATCAATGTTTCTCCTGCAAAGGAGAAAGAGAAAAGGCAATTAATATTACAGGAGGAAATGAATTATCTATACACTATGAGATGATTTCTTCTGGCTTGAAAAGCAACTGGAAAAGAAAAGAAAAGAAAAGGTATCCAGAACAAAAAGGAAAAAGTAATTAATTGTTCTTTAAAGAAGATATGGTGATTGTAACAAAATCATAGCAAAAAGATTATAACTAATAAATTGAATAATTTAGCTGCACAAAAGAAAAAAATAAGTTAAATTTATTTATACTATTGATCATGCACCTGAAAAATAAATTTGAAAGATAATTCCTTTTACTATAGCAAAATCAGAACAAATTTAAAAATACCTTCCAACAAAAGACATGAAAAATTCTCATACTGAAAACTACAAAAATTGATTAAATAAAGAGAACTTCAGCAAATGAAAATGTGTCATGTTCATAGATTGAAAGAATAATATTAAAAGAGTCACAACATCTAAAGTAAACACAGCTCTAATGCAATTTCTATCATGTACACAATAGATTCGACAGGAAGAGAAAACAATTGTAAAATGTAATGCAGCTCAACTGCCTCTTCCTTGAATAGTTTCTGAAAAGCAGGAGCACTCACCTGCAGAAAAGTCCTTCCCACTGACTCCAGTTTCCTTCTGTGCACCTGATTTTGTTAAGTTAGAAAATGACGTCAATGTAAAATGTTTTTGTTTGTTTTAGGGTTTTTTTTTTTTTTTTGCCGTTTATCCTGCTTAGCGTTATTCAAGTTTCGTGGCTGTGTGTCTGACATTAATTTGTGAAAATGTTTGTCCGTTGGTATTTCTTCCTCTGCATCCGCTTATTCTGATATTTCCATTGCACATAAAGCAGACTTCTTGCGCTTGTCTGTCACACCTGGGGTGTACTGTTCCTATTTTGACTTTCAGTTTTTGTTTCCTTTTTCCTTTTCCTTTCTTGCTGTTCAGTTTGAAATACTTCTCTTGCTGTAGTCCCAGCTCAGATAGTATTCCTTCAGCTGTGTCCAGTCCACCAATACTCCCACCAAGGACATAATTTCTGTTACAGATTTTAATTCTTCCTAGCTTTTTTACTTCTGTCTTACAATTTTTATCTCTCTGTTTACATTGTTCTTGCACTCTTTCATGTAATCTACTGGAACTGTTAGAATACCACACACAGTCATGCTAAATTCCTTGTCCAGCAATGTCAGAACTCCTTCTGTGTATGGTTTGATAAGAGCACTGTGACTCCACACTCTGCTTTTTGCCTCTTAGTATGGATGATAATTGTTTCTTGATGGACATATTTGATGTATCAGCAAAACAACTGTTGTAAAAAAGGACTTTTCCTAAAATAAAGGTGAAGTGTGGACAAACTGGATGTGTTGCAAAACTCTACTGCCAATTCTAATTTTAAAGTGTTCCTGTACCTCTAGAATGTGAATTTCACATTGCTTCTCAGTGTTTTTCTCCTTGCCTCTGGGAAGATGAGGAGATGGTAGTGAGAATTCGCTGTTCCTTCTAACCAGCTAAGCTCTGAAAAATATCAGCGTGTTGAGCTCCGGTTAACTAGATTCTCTGAGGAACAAATTTGTTAAGAACATGGTTTTCTGGTGTACTTCAGAAAGGTTCCTTTACTCCTCACGCTACTAGCAAAGGGGGTGTTTGTCTCCCACCCCTACTGTCAGAACTTCATTGAACTTCCTGGAGCTAAAATTCACAAAAATATTCCCCTCATTGCTCCTATGACAAAATCCACGGGTGATTTGTCTACCATTGAGGATTTTTTTTTCAATATGGAGGGCAGTAGTTTACCCTGTGATTTCATATCTCTTAGGGATTTAATAAGTTGTTTATTTTCCGGTTTGTTCTGCTTTAATTTGTTATTAAAATGAAATGGTGATCTGTAAGCTCCTTATACAAAACCAGAAACTAGAAATTAGTTTCTATCATTAATCTTCCTTTTCTTTAATTTCTACTCCTAATTTTTAAAAATATTAGAAGTACATTTTGATGCTTCTTAATTTTAGCTGTACAGGTTGAATATCTTTTACCCAAAATATCTGGGACCTCAAGCGTTTTAGATTTTGAAAATTTTCAGTTTGGGAATATTTGCATAAACTTTGCCAGCTGAGCATAATTATTCCAAAAAATTTGAAATACAAAATGCCTAAAAATTTTAAAAAATTGAGCATCATGATAGCTAATTTGGGAAAATTTTAGGGTTTGAGCACTCAGGTTAAAGATATTCAATCTGTTATCTTCCTAACTCTTTGGATTTTTAAGTAGTTTCTCTGGAAATATAATTATGCAGGTTTAATTTAAAATAATTTTTAAATTGATATCATATATGTAAGACTCTTCCACAAAAGAATACCATTTATTACTTGTTTTTTCTCTGTGGTATAGTCATATAACTACATACATCAGTAAATCCATACGGTCTTAAACTCCACAATTCCTTGTTGATATCTTAAGTAGTCATGTTATTTCAAATAATTTAGAAAAAGAGTAGAATTCTATTATGTTGGCCAGATAGATAGGTAAATAGGTAATTATTTCCGGGAGATCATCATTGTATCAGATTAGTGGATGCTGTTATTTTGTGCCACATTTCTCCATTCAAAAACGCTACACTTGTCATTTGTCTTCATGCTATGTGAACAACACCTGGTGAGAGATTTTCTTACTTTGTGTATACTTAGAAAGTGTTCCTATTTTGTCCCCATTTGGAGGGATATTCTGTCTCCATGTGGAACCCTGGATTGTTTTCCTTTATACGTTCCTCCTCCACTTTGCAGTGATTGCGTTGCCTTGGCTCCTGTGGTGCCACTAGTGAAGACGGACTGTGGAACTTGTCTGTGGCTTCCCTTATGACATTCTTCACGTTCTATGCATAATTTTAAGATTTCCCCCCTTAACTTTGAATTTCAAAAATTGACTCGGATGCATCTAAGTGTCATTTTCACTATACTTCTCATCTTTGGGGTTTAGTCTTCACTCTAGAATTTGCTGAGTTTTTCCAAATTTTGTAAAGTTTTTAACCATTATTGTTCAACCGCTTTTTTTTTTCCTGTCACCCGTGGCTCTTTCCCTTTGCAGGCCTGCAATTATGCATACGTTAGATCATATAATAATAGTTTAGTGGTATCGAAAGCACAGTGTTTTCTTCTGACCAGTCCTTTTCCTCTCTTGTTTTTCAACTTAAATAGGTCTCATTAAGCTATTTTCAATAAATTTGCTGTTTGTCATTTTCAATCTGATCTTAATCCAATCCAGGTAGCATGACATTTTTGTTATCATATTTCCTCCTCTGAAATTTTTATCTGGTTCATCTGATACGTAGTTCCTCTTCCTATGTGGAATTTTTCATTTTCTCTTTTACTTGCATATACTTTTTAAACTGTTGAGCATATTAACAAAATGTGACTTAATGCCCTTTTCTGATGTTAGTATCTCAACGATCTTAACATCGGTTTATGTTGATGACATTTTTCTGAATGTGTGTTTGAACATGACATTTAAAATTTTTCTTTGCATGTCTAGTACTACTGTGAACTTTTTTCATATTTCTTGTTGAATCTGATATATTACGTAGAGCTGCTGAGTTTGGAATGTTTTTCTGAGAAAACAACTTTTTCTTTAAAAAAAAAAACCTGAGCTCTTGAGATTTGAACTCTGTCTCTTGAATCTGTATAGCCCTTTTGGCCCTCCCACTTCTCTCTTTCCACCCTAAACTCCCACGGAGCCCTGGTGACTTCCCTTTCCCCTCCTAGGAACAATGATCAGCCTAGGATTTGAATGGGTTTTATACTCATATATTGGGACTAATCCATTCAGGGTCTTCATTTGAAAGAAGCTACTCCTACCTTTCTGGGGGCTCTGCCAGCTTCAAACTGTGCTTTCCCACAGGCAAGTAGTTCAGGCGCCAGCGTTACAAAGCGGAAGGGTCTGCCGACTTGAGAGTGCACTTAGCAACCTGATGAAAATCTAAATATTAACCTGGTGCATGGACTGTTTCAAGAGTACACGACTTTTGAATTTCAGCAAATAGTCATTTTTGAATATGATTTTGACCTGGATTTATGCTGGTCTTTGTGAGTGTCGTAATCTAAAACTGCACCATGTGCTTGAAGTTGAAACATTCGGGGACTGGGGGACTAGGATAACAGAGAGCTTGCCTAGCCAGTGCAAGGCTCTGAGTTGAATTTCCCAGATCCACATCCCAGCTGGGCATGATGACACATGCCTGTGATCCAGCACTCAGGAGGCTGAGGCAGGAAAACTGCTGTGAGGTTGAGGCCAGCCTGCATTCCATAGTGAGTCCAGGACCAGCCTGGACAACAGAGCAAGAACCTTTTCTAAACAAACAAATAAATAAGTAAATTGTCTTTGCCTTGTGCCTGGTATTTTGGAATTATAGTTTATTAACTTATTTTTTCTGTTTCATTTATTCTATTATCTACTAGGAACTTCTTAATTTCCTTCATAAATGAGAGCTTTCAATTTTCTTTTACCTACTCACCATTCCAAACAGGCAAGGCAGATGACATTTAAACACCGATCGTTGGACTTGGCACTCACCATTACAACAAATGGCTGTATTATAAGAAACATTTGCTCAGTTTTCAAATCTCCACTTCAAGTATGTGTAATAAAAATAGTCGCTGGTGTTTTCTACTATGACTTGGTATTGTATAGTTCTTTATCATTAATTTTTGTGTTCATTAGCACAAACTCCTAAGACAGTTTTTTTTTTCCCTTTTTACTATCAGGAAATTAGTTTCTTTTTGAAAAAGGGAAATTAAGTCATTTAGAGTCCAGAGTGGAAAACCCATTCTATCTGAATCTAAAGGCCATATTTTTTTTCTATTCTTTTTACTGCTGTCCTGCAGCGTATAACAAACATACCTGATTGATTCTGCCTCAACTTCTAAAAGAAGCCATATTGTAGGTTACCCTGAGTCTTCCTATGAGTTTGAGACATAAGTACCCTGATTATCAGTGATATTTCTACAGCAGTATTTGGCTTTTCTTCCTAATCTATCTAGTATAAGACCTGTCTTCCTTGTTGACATAACCTAATCATGATCTGCTCATCACTAAAGAGGCCAGATGATAAATGCCCTCAAGGGGCAAGAGCCTGAGAGGAACAGAGCACCTTAGCACGCAAGCAGTTAAGGAACCCCTCCTTCTGGTTAAATATTGATCATCTCCAATAATTGTAGATTAAACCAAGCTCTTGGGAGAGATTAGTAGCAAACATACGCAGAAAAAGAACACAGATTTCTCCCAATTCCATGATGCTTGGGAAGAGCAGACTTCAACCATGGTATCTTTCTGAAAGGCCCAGATGAGGGCATTTTTTAAAAGCACATTTAGCAGTCCTCAGGCCATGGGTATGTTTGTGTAAAACACAGTATGTCTGAAGAGGATTTGGGGAAAGTGGGAATGATGTAATGGTAGCCATTTGCTGCCTTCCCTTCTCTGATGGTTACAGAAGCTAGTGCAATTCAGGCTGTGAGCACCTGCACGGAAATGCCCAGGCAAGCACTGGCCGCCCTTGAAACACGGTTCCTGCATGGAGGCATCACTCTGCAATTTTCTTCAGGGTTTTTAACCTGAAACCCATTACCTTAAGCCCAATTCGAGCAGGCACCTTTAAAATCTCAAACTCTGGAAAATTTGGTTGGTTCAGTGGGATCTAATTTGTCTCCGATACAAAAAAAAAAAAAAAAAAAAAAAAAAAAAAAAAAAAAAAAAAAAAAAAAAAGGAAAAACAAAAAGGAAAAAGCGAGAGAACTTGGGGCAGTGGGTATTAACAGCATGTTTGTGGTAATAAACAACAGTGTTATCAGCAGATATAAAGCCTGTGATAAACAATACCAGGACATTCCATTCACCCTAATAGACAGGAGTAGATAATTGGGACAAATAAAGTGCTAAAACAGTCTCTAACCACCTTTCCGAATCGCCCCGCATGCTGCACAGCGCAGCGGTGGCCTGGGACACCAGCTTTTGTGTCTCACTAAAAGAATATGCTCCTGTTGCTCATGGAAAACAACAGAAGCTAAAGACAGTTGCTGGGATTGTCAGATCTTCTCTCTCTCTCTCTTTTTAAGTGGTAATGAGTCGCCACAGAGACGATTCCACACATTCATCAAAGCCCAAGAAGAGTTCTTTGGAATACACTGGCACTTGAAGTTCCAAATACTTCCAACCACCGAGACTTCAAAACTGAAACTCGGAGCTCAGTTGTTTTATGTGGCAGCTTCTCCTTCCCCCACTTTCCCTTCACAAACTGTTTGGTCCACACAATAGAGCTTTTCTGAATAAGCTTTTCTTGTTCTTTACCAGAGAGTAGCTCTGACAGTGTCTGCTCTTTTATTTGGTGGTTGGATTGGCCCAGGAGATGGGAGTTTGGCCAAGTGGAGAATGAGGCTCTATCTGTGTCAGAGCAGACGGGCACTAGGTGTTCAACTGCTGATTTTTTTCGACCTTAGTTTCTCCCCATACTCTTTTAAAATCTGCACTGGTTTAAAATTTCAGGTACAGCCAGAAGTAATAAAAAACTCTAAAGCAGCAATGGTGTTGAATATCCCTACAGTTATTTAGAAGCTTATGAAGCAAGCAAAACTAACTGAAATCGGGCTGTAGACAAATTTTACTTATTTATTCAGCAATCTAACAAATACTATTGAGGGCCCATAATGTGTTTTCTACTGTTTTGTCTTGTATTTCAACTTATATTGGAATTATACACCATTTATGGCACCAGGTATAATTATTCTTTATTACAATAAAGTCATATTCATTTTGAATTTAAGATTTCTCATCTCAAACTTACTATTTACAAAAAAAACGTGAGCCACCATACCAGTGTGTGGCTAATCAGGAAGGAAATAGACTGACAATAATAATAAAAATATATATCAGTTTCACAGTTATCCACTTCTTTGATACTTGAATAGTTAAATGGGTAATAAATAAATGACAGGGTATGTGATATTGTGTTACTATAAAAACTAGATACTTTGTCTTAGTTTTTCTTGGCTCCTTGTAGAGAACTGTTTTGGACACTTGTAACTTGAATGGTAGGAATGAGAAAAGCATCTTTGTTACTGTAAACCCTTTCAAGCTTATCTGACTTTATGTTAATGAAGGATGTTAAAGGAGAATAAGGCTGTCTTCCAGGGGGTTCAACTATGAAGCAGTCAAAGCATTACAACTCACACCATCAACCTAGAACCCCACACCTTTAGAGAGGGCTGTGAAACTGAATTAGTCATCAGGGGTCAATGAGTTTACAAAACATGTATATAGTGTGCAATTTTCATTGATAACCTCATTAAAATAGTTTGGAGATGTTCTGGGCTGGCCTCTTAAGTGCATTTGTACATGAGAGAAGCCACTCCAAGAACAGAAGTCCATGTACTTCAACCTTGATAGACTTTATCCTGCATAGTTCTCCAACTGACCATTCATTTGCATTTTATACATCCCTGTTAATAGTAAGTCAAACATTTGCCTGAATTTGTGAGCAGTTATAGTAAATCATCAAATATGAGGAAATTGTGGGTGCCCTCAAGTCTACTGACATCAAAAAATTATAAATACCTTTGGACCTTCTACCTTCAGTTTCCACACGAAGCGAGGGAATCTCCAGGGACTGAACCCTAAACTTCTAGTCAGTGCTAACTCTGGGTGGCTGGAGTGTGAAGTAAGTCATAAGACACTCAGTTCATATCTGGGGAGGTGTAGGATTGGTTAGCACAAGAAAAAAAAACATAGGTTTGTTATTAGATGTGCTGATAACAGAGGAATCATTTTATTTTTTCCATACACTGTACACTATAAGACCGATTCAAATGGAGAACTGAAATATCCCATGTGGTCCAAGCGCTATCCAAACCACACGGAAATCAGAAAGTAAGGCCAGAATTGGTAGATGTTTCATTATTTCGACAGGGATGAAAATTCTTGTTCTTAATTGTAACTTTATGGTACTGAGTAAGGTCTTTAAGTACCTAAATGAGAGGCACCGACTCTGAGCCCTCTCCAGGATAGCAGGAACTTTTACTCCCTGTCCTTTGTTTCTAAATAAAGATTCATTCCACACTTTGCCTAGCTCATCTGTGATTTGTGTCCTTGACGTGCTGAGACACACACACAGAGATGCATGCACACAAACATCAACGCCAACAGCATCAACGACTACAGAAGAAACGCTAGATATTCAAGAATTTGTTCAACACATTATTATTATAGTTGGTAAAACACTATTACACAAGGAGGAAGTGAACTTTGATTAATATTTACCTCAAGAAGACATTATTTCCACCTCTTGTAGAGTTACACTGAAAACAGGTAAGATGTACGAAAATAGAAGTATGAGGTTTTGTTTAGATTTTATCCATATGCCAAACATCAACTATTTTATATGCTACACATCAAACTTAATTCTAAAACCCAAGTCCTTTCATCAAACCACCTATATGGGATTTTTTTTTTTATTCTGCTGGTACTCTTCAGAATTTCAGTGTACTTTATTTCCATTACCATTATTTTAAGTGCTATAAAATATGTATATATAATCAAGATATTCCATGTGTGAAATTTAAGCTTTTAAACATACTCTTAGAAAAATATGCAAAATACTAATATGTCACTTGGTCTACAGAGCAAAATGAAAAGAACTGTTTGAGCAAAGTTCGACAGGGTAGATTTCAAATTCTGACTGGGGGTTAAATCACATTGTCAGGAGAGATTTGTCATTGTGTAACTATGTGTTAACTAAATGCAGAACTACAGGAAATGAGGGAAAATGGGGAAATCTCATAATTGATGCAGGGTGACAGCCCTGATTCTGGTCAGCCAGCCCCATGACTTTATGATCTCCTTTATACTCACTGTCCCTTTCTGTTCTCATTGGTTCCTTTCCGTCAGTCCAAACATGCCCATCAAGGCTCAGAGGATTTCCTGGCCATCCTAAGGTATATACTGGAATCTCTTTCCTAAATGAGCTATAGATTTTATTCCCATTACTTCTCATTTGATGCAAAGAATATATAAATCTGTGGAAGTTGTTTTATAAGTAGGTATTAAATTAAATTGGGAACTGCCTATTCTGTTTTTTATTTATGTATTTATTTATTTTTACTAAGCAGTGCATTTGTTATAATGCCAGAATCATACAAAATTCTCAGTACATGCTTAATGTTGCTTATCATATCCTAACATGGTAGACCCTCAGTGTCTACTGCCTGCACTTTGTCTTGACACTCTCCAGTTGGATCTTGCCCAGGTCTCTACACAATGGAATGGATTTTCTTTCTGCAATCTGAGATCAGTTATTTGAATTAGATACAAGTTGGTTGGGAATAGAAGTTTTTTCAATCTGACAACTGTCCAGTGTCTTGTTTGTGGAGAGGGGAAAAGAAAATACTTTTTTTTTTGATGGTTTGCAAGAACAAAAACAAAGAAAACTGGAAGGCTTTATTATTGCTATGACAAGCAAGAGTGTATGCATTCAGAGGTGGGTGTGTGTGACTCACCTTGCCAAGGAAGAAGGTGGCATTCCTACAGTCCCCTTAAACAAACATGCTCACTACTTCTGATGGAATCTAAGAAACCCAATTATATTTCTATGTCTTCTTTGCATTAATAGAAGTTATTGGTCTCCACTGCTGTCATTGTGCCAGCAGTTTTCACTGACACTGAAATTAATCTTCCAGTATAAAATCAGTATCAAAATAATCTACAGATGGAGTTTTACTAGCTGAGTTCACAGATTTTCTTCAGGATGTAAATTTGTTACTTTATTTTCAGGAATTGAAAATACAATCTCTTGTTTTGTCTTAGCACCATGGGTCAGCAAGTATCTTCTGTTTTCTCCTCAATGGTTTATCATTATTACTATTATAGTTCCCCAGCAAGATACAAGAAAAGGGGAAGCACAAAAAATATAAATTAGGGAAAAGAAAGAAAAATGCAGAATAACAGTCAGGCTTGACGAGGTTCTCCAAAGAATAGATTACCTAGTCTAATGTTGTGGAAAAATGACTGCTATACATCAATAGACGGGGTCAGAAAATTAAATTTTATGTGCCCTGCCAGGAAAAAGGAGAGAGTTTGGCTGAAAAATAAAATCTTTTATGACTTGGTGGAAATTTTGAACATTTCAATTCTTAAAAGAAAAAAGAAGAAGAAACAAAGTCTTCATTTATGGTTGAAGTAACTGCAACCAGTGATCAAGAAAGGTCTTCTAAGCCATGGTGACAGAGTGCCTCTCAGAGTCCACATGACAGCCACGTGTCAAGTCCTGCACCATAGGAAAAACAAAAGATGGCAGCAATGTTCTAGACTGCTCTCGAGTTCTGTGAAGTTCAAGATAAACGAAGAACTGTAGTATCTCCTGTAGTTATTTTTTGTTTCTCTCTAAGAGGTGATACTTGGAATGGATCGCTTATGAAACAGAATAAGTGCTCTCTAGCTTGTAAATTTAATTAAAAAATTAATATGTCACCTTTATGAAAAGATTGTCCCTCTCCTCCTTCCTAGGGACTCCCTAGGAGTCACCTCATAAATCACTTAAATTTTTTCTGTACTTGTTTTCATCTTTGCACATAAGTCAGATGTTGTCACACTACTTTTCTGTTGGCGGAGGATAATAACTATTATACTTGTCATGTAATTTTATTGCTATCTATCCAGTTAATCAGATCCCGCAGAAATCTCCATATCCCCTTAAAATCTCCACTCTTTTTCTAATTAACATTTTTCTGACCACAAATATATAGTTATGTCTTAATAAAGACAAAATTTGCAATTTTTATCTTAATTCCCTTTAAGTGTTCTTCCTTTTTCTTTCCTACATTTTGACTTAAGCTGGCCAATGAAAACTGAAGTCTAGAATTTTTCTCACCCTTACAATGTTTTACTAGATCTTCTCAGGAAGAATTCTTGCCTCTCTCAGCTTTTCAAAAAGAACAATAACTTTACTAATCAATAGTTGGATCATTTTCTTATTCTCCTCAGTTTCAACATTGTCACCGTCCTGTTTCCATACACTGATCTTTCATCACTACATAGTACTTTCCAACCAATCCTTTCCTACTTCTTTTCTTTTATCCCTTAAATACATTTTTCCCCCATGGTCAAGTGCTGCATTCAACTTAGTTCTTTCCTTTTGGTCCTTTGATCTCTATTTATTTGTTCCTTTCATCCCCCCTTCTTAGGTTGCAATACTACTTCCGAGAGAATCTAATTCTACAGAACCAGTAAAGCAACAGGACAGAAAACATAGCTATCCAAGGCGATCTATTCCATAGCAGCCCAAGCTTCACGTAGTTATGAACTTTAGAAAATCACAATATCTCTAACTTCACCTTTTGAATTTTAGGAAAAAAATTCCTATAATGAAAGCATATTCACAGAAACAAATAAAGTATGAGAGGAAACACTTATCAATGAGTGTGACACAGTAAACTTGTATTATAATAAGCTGCTTCATCCATTCAGTTTGTGCAGCTACTCATTGTGGTTCATGTCTCCATTACAATTCCCTAACACATTAAAGTGACCCGTTTCATTTTCTTGATCATAATATCCAAACTCACCACACATTCCATATTCTCCCTCCCTCTCTCTCTCTCTCTCTCTCTCTCTCTCTCTCTCTCTCTCTCTCTCTCTGTCCCTCTCTCTCTGTTTTTCTCTGGGAATTGAACCCATGTTCTTCCTACTGAGCTACGTCCCCAGGACTTTCATATTTTATATTTTGAAACAGGTCTCACTAAATTACTAAGTTGCCCAATCTGGGCTTGAACTTGAGATGCTTCTGTCTCAGGCTCTGAGTGCTATGATTACAAGCCTGCACCATCATTCTCAGTGATCCTCAGTTCCCTGTTTCATTGACGTTGGTGGTTGGATTTTTTTCTTGCTGAACTATAGCTTGAATTATACATTGCATTGGTCCCACTATTATACTAATGTAAAAACCAGCATTATTTCTCCACTGTATGCAGAATAGAGCTCAAGAAGCTTAGCCACGATTTTCTACAGGGTAGTGCCAGCTTAGTGCCATCCTTCACTCTCATATACATGCATCCATTGTTCAAGTATTAATAAAGTGGATTTACCTAATGTCTTTTGAGTATATTGTTGTGGATTGGCTTTTGAGTGTCCTCCAACAGCCTCATGTACCTGTGGATACTATATACTGTTCAGGAGGTGGGCCCTGGCTTGACAGAGTGGATGCTTGGGGCTTGGCCTGGAGAGGTATGTGATGGTTCCGCCCTTCCTCCTGGAATTGGGCTTATTTCTGCCATATCACAAAGTCATATACCTCTGGCTCTGAACCTATCATGTGATTTCACCATTTTCTAACTGCACATCTTCGAATAATAGTGACCTTCTGAAACTGTGAACTAAAATGAATCTTCCCCCCATAAATTTATGGATGTTAGGTGCTCTGTTTTAGCAAAAAGAAAGTAACTAAGACAGAAATCGGTATCAGAGGTCGTTGCCTGACTGTGCGGTTTGGAAGCCTTTAAAACCAGTTTTTAGTGTGTGTGTGCGCGCGTGTATGTGTGTGTGTGTGTGTGTGTGTGTGTGTGAAGAGGGTCGGGTTAGAAAAGTTTTAAGATGCTGGTGGGAGAAACTTTGTAGTGGTCCAAACTGAGCTTGATGGAATATTCTGGATGGAGCTCAGAAAACCAGAATGATGATAAGATGTGGATTGGAAAGGCCACACTCAAGAAATTTCCAGTGGGAAGGAGAACTTTATTGGGAAATGGTCTAAAAACCATGCTTGTTACATTCTGCCAGAAAGTTTGTTAGCATTTTGCCCTTGTCCAGATACTTCCTGAAACTGAGGTTAACGTCAGTAGGCTACTTAATCTGGTGGAGAAAATCTTAAGGCAGACTGATATTCACACTGTTGCATGGCTGCAGTTTGTGGCATTATGCCAAATCTATGGCAAAAGAAAAAGTGACAGAGAAAGATCATGTAAAAGGTTTGCATTGCCAAATCAAAATGGCCTGCGGTGGTGGGACCAAAGAGTAAAAGGAAGTTAAAGAGAATAGCATTAAGAAGATGCCATGTACTGACACTCAGAGGTACCAAAAAGATGCCTTCAGGTCACATCAAAATCCAACAAGATTCTAACCTTTACCAACTTGAGGTGGGGAGGCAGAATACTGCTCTGAGAGGTATACCCTAGAGCCAAAGGTTAAAAAAAAAGCTCTTCCAGAGACCAGCTGCCTGGAATTCATCCATCTAAAAAATCAGAGACTTTTACAGCATTTTTCAAAGCGGCCAGGCTACTGCTCAAGCCAAAGGCAGACCTTGGTAATGTACACATAGTCCTGAACTTACAGGCTTACAAAATGCAAGAGTTATAGAGGCTTCCACTTAGATTTCAGAGGAAGGCCTGTAGAGCAGGCAGTGTGCCCCTGAGAGGGCAGGATATAAAGTTGAAAAGGAGAAACCTGGGGTACAGTGGAGAAACCAAAATTTTTGAGAAGACATGAGAATGGATCATCTGCTGACGAAAGCTAAGGCCGGTGAGTGGGTCCATCTCAAAAGTTACAAGATGGAGGTCGCAGCCAGCAGCTATACTGTAGAGACAGGGCCACCCAAGCTCATTGGAGTTCACCTCTTGCAGCAATTTTTCTTAGTTGCTGGGCACAGGACTACTGGATTGAACCTTTGTCCTACTGGTTTAAAACTTATTTTTATCTGATTGCCTTTAATTCTCATATTCCTCCCTTTTGAAATGGAAATGTTTACCTTATGCCATTGTATGTTGGAAGTGCTTAACTCTTTGGTTTTCAGAGAAACTCACAGATGAAGATTTGCCTTGCTTCTCAGAAGAGACTTTGGACTTAGGCTTTTGACAGTGTTAGAACTGTTAAGAGTTTGGCACCTCTTGGAAAAGGACTAAATGCATTTTGCTTAATTAAGGAGGCAGACATAAGTCTTTTGAGGGCCAGGGGCAGAATGTTGCAGTTTGGATCTGGAGTGTCCCCCAAAAGCATCATGTACCTGTACATACTGTGCACCATCAAGAGGTGGGACCTGGCTGGGACGGATGGGTGCTTGGGGCTTGACCTGATGGTTCCACTCTTATTCCTGGATTTGGGCTCCGTCCTCTCATGCCATTGGCGACCTCTTTCTCTGGCTCGGGGTCCACCATGTGATTCCACCATTTTCCAATTGCCCACCTATAAATGGCCTATGACTTTCTGAAACTGAGCTAAACTAAATATCCCCTCCCTAAAGTTGTGGATGTCATGTATTCTTTTCCAGCGGTGAGAAAGTAGCTAAGACACATGTCATGCAATTGTTGGCACATGCAACAGGTAAGGCCCCATTCTGATCACATTACTCCTCCAGAAATATGAAGAATATTCTGTGTTCATTTCAAAAACCACCTACTGAATCATTGCACTATCTAAATAGTATCTCTTTCTAGTCCAACCCAGTATCTCCCCCTGACAAAATACAATGGGTTTGGAAGATAGAGATTAATGTGTTGTTCTTTTGGGTACACTTTAATAATGAAAGCATCATTGGAGTTTCCTTGATATTTTCTGACATAACAATAACCAGGTGTTACAATTGATATAAATATTTTTAAGTCATCTTCTTCTTATTGTTCCTGTTTTACTCCAGCATTTTTTCTATAGTGCTTGTTTCAATTATTACAAAAAACAGTAGCAATTTGCAAAACAATCGTAAAAGAATCAATACTTGAGTAGTGCTCAATCTTTTCTCACTGGGGTTGTAAACAGACTTTCAGGGAATGCACAAAAAATATTTTCATGATCATTAACAATTTGAGCTAGCTTTTGTGGCTATACGGAACTTAAAGAGTGAAACGTAGAAATAAGTTCTTTTTAAGAGAGGTCTAATCTCTGTCTATATTGTGAAGACTACAGTTGAAGAAGCAGTTTTCACCACGCCTCCAAAACACCTTTGCAGGGTACCTCAAATGCACTTCCTGGGTTGCATCTTGCCATTGACAGATTACTTTTAACTTAGCATCTATAAATATTGGGAAGGTAAATACTTGGCTTAAAACTCAGCGTTAACTTTTTCTCACTTACAACGGATTTCAGTATTCGTAAAGAGCTCACAAAGCCTCACCTCAACTCGCCCTTACACATCTGAACTCATCTCCCAACACTTCCTTCATTTGCTTACACCAGCAGTCAGCAACCCCCACCTGAGTCCGTGTCTTCTAGTTCTACGGGTCCTTTTCACCTTCTCATTTTGATTTTATTATCACCTTCTTAAGGACTATTTTAGCTATCCCACTTAAATACAGATTTCTTTTCTAATTTCATGACTCTTGATCTCAATCTGCTGTATCTATTCAAATAGTGCTACAAAGTATCTTTATAATTTAATATTCAACTATGGGCATCAGTTATCAACTATTTTGTTTGATTGATGAATTTCCAATATTTAGAAATACACTTACCTCTAATTTCTGCTCAAAAATATTGCTAAATGAACTTACTGAATAGACATTTCAAGACTTTTTTCCTGTTCTTTCTGTCTTATGTATTTCCTTCAGGATGGAACTCCATGTATAAAACACCAAGATGAACACCAAGAAAGATGAAAAAGGAGGCATATATTGTCTGTGCACGATAACTCACATCTGGATACATGTGAAGTTATGGATAAATGACCAGTTTCCATTTTCTCCACAGGAAAGAAACTTTAAACACCCATCACAACCTGCTTTAATCTGACACACAGTAACAGTTGCTTTTGAAATGCTGACACTTTTTTATCAGCAAGGAGGGAAACAGACATTTCAGAGATGCCTCAGAGATATTTGGAATGCTACTGTGGCCATCATTCCTCCTCCCCTCCCCACCAGAGCTACACAAAACAATTACGTCTGCCAATTTTTGACTCAACTGTGCTTCAGTCAGTATGTCTACAAATCAAAATCAAGGGCTGACCCAAATATTATTTTTTTTCTCCAAACCTCAAGTTTAATATCAGCCAGAACATTTAGATTAATAGTAATGTTACAAGGACAACCACACTAATTGTCAGGCTCATGTTATAAAGCAACAATGCATTTTCTTTTCCCCCCCATTTTATTGATATGCACAAGTGCAGAATTTAAGGTTTACAATGGAGGTGAGCATTTTGTGCACATATGTTTCTTGTCAAAGTGACAAGGGCTTTCTCGCTCTCCCCCCACCCTGTGTCCCTCTTTCACTTTGTCTTTCTTTTAAAGTTCCATGAGATAGTTGTGGTCTGGGTCTCTCATATCAGAGAGACCATCCGATGTTTCACCTTCTGCTTTTGATTCACTTCACTAAGCATGATATTCTCAAGCTTCTTCCATTTGCCTATGAAAACCTCCACATTGTTGGACCTCACAGAAGCGTAGTATTCCACTGTGTATAAGTACCACAGTTTGTGTATCCACTGGTCTATTGATGGGTATTTTGATGACTTCCATATTCTAGCTGTTGTTAGTTGTGCTGCTATGAACATGGGTATACATATATCTCTGTTGTATGTTGTTTTGGCCTCTTTTGGATATATTCCCAGGAGGGGAGTCACCGGATCAAAGGGGATATTTTTTTCTAGTCTTTTGAGAGCCCCCCATACTGCTTTCCAGAGTGGTTGAATGAATTTACACTCCCACCAGCAGTGCAGGAGGGTTCCTTTCTCCCCACAGTCTCACCAGCATTGATTGCTATTTGATTTGTTGATATAAGCCGTTCTTTCTGGATTGAGATGGTATCTTGGCGTTGTTTTGATTTGCATTTCTCTTCTGGCTAGAGATGTTGAGCATCTTCTCATGTATCTATTGGCCCTTTGTACTTCTTCGTGAGTGAACTGCCTCTTCATTTCATTTGCCCATTTTTCAATAGGATCCTTTCTTTTGGTGGGCTTAATTTTCTTTAGCTCCCTATGTATTCTAGTTATGAGTTTCTTATCTGAGGTGTTGGTGGTGAATATTTTTTCCCAGTCTGTTGGTTTTTTGTTTACAATGTTGACAGTTTCCTTTGCTGTGCTGAAACTTTTTAATTTGACAAGATCCCATTTGTTGATAATGGGGATAATTTCTTTTGCTCTTGGTGTCTTGTCAGGAAAATCTTTGCCTACCCCTATGTCTTCTTGAAATTTGCCTACTTTGTCTTCCAGAAGGTTTAGTGTTTCATTTTTAATGTTTAGGTCTTTAATCCATTTTGATTTGATTTTGGTGCATGGTGATAGGTGTGTGACTAGATTCATTCTTCTGCATGTGGATGTCCAGTTTTCCCAGCACCGTTTGCCACAATGCATTTTCAACATGTATCATGAGTTGACCACCGGTCATATCAATTGTCTTACTGACATTTTCACAGTTGTCTTAATTTCCTCATGCTAGCCATGATTGTTACCTGTATTTCTAAGAATTCAGAGCTTAACGCATTCTTGATCATTACTTGATTGACTGAACCTCAAGATCATTGTTTTAGCTTTTGATCTGCTCATTCAGTCAATGTTTACATCGTACACTATTCCTGATGATAGAAATGCATAATAGAAAGCTTACACAATTGTCCTCATGAAGCCCAGGGACAGTGTTTACTCACGCAAGAACCAACATCACAGTGTCATATTACTGAAGTCTTTTTTACTTCTTCCTGTCTATTTTAGACCTAGATTTTTCAATCCCATGTGCAACAAGCATGTGTTAAAACGGTAGTAAAAGCTGACTGCTGTACACAAAAAATAAAGAGATGAAAGATAAATGCATCTGAAAATGATATCCCAGTTATAATTGGAATTCAGTTATCAATATTAATGAAACTCCTCAAAACTCCAAAAAATATAGCAACTGAAAATACACTTTATAAGTTTTAAAACCATAGTTACTATTAAGATAACATTCAAAAATAATTAGATGGTTAAAATTAGTAACACTTATGAAATCATATACATAAAACAATATAGCTCATATATATATATATATATATATATATATATATATATATATATATCAAGTAATTTATTTATAAAAATCAAAGAATTATATGTATTTCTCACAAAAATTAATAAAAGTGAGCCAAAAAAATGTTAAACAAATTTCAGCTTCAAAACAGGGTGACATAAACTGATTTATAGTCCCACTTGAAATAGCCAAAAAGCATTTTACAGATAAATAATAGGTAGGTATTGATAGATAGAGTTTATCCATGTAGATAGAGTCATTATCTGTGTAACACTATTGCCATATTTTCATCAATCTAAATTTTCTGGCTGATATTTTTATGAAACCAAACATTGGGCTAAAAGTACAGGTTTTGTGGAAAATGGAAACAAGCCAATTGAACAGATAATTTCCCAAGTTTGTGGTCTTAAAAACGTTTCCAGAGCATACACACACAGGAAGGAGTCACCTAGGTGAAGTTTACTCAAGCTGGGAACAAGTATCCGGTGACCAGACCAGCCGGAGTTATTGAAACAGTATAAGAGAGAACACAGCTGTTCAGAGACAGACACAGAGGAATCTACAGAATTCTGATTTAAACCAGTTCTGTAATTAATAATATAAGTGTATGTGTATAAGAAAACATCACAGCTTTGGGAATAGACTCAATAGGAAAGGAAAAAAAAAATAGCCGAGGGATCCTGGCTATCCTGGCTATCCTCGTGCTTATGAAGGACCAATGGTATGGCCTGAATATCTGTGTTCCTCCAAATTTTATGTGTTGCAATTCTAATCTGCTGGGTGATGATGGTGTTAAAAGGTGTTACCTTTGGGAAAATGTTTAAGTCAGACAGACAATGACCCTATAAATGGGACAAACTCTCTTGTAAAAATGTCCTTGCGAGAACCGTTCGAGAACACATTTGTGAGCCAAGAAATGGGCTCTCACCAGACATTGAATTTGCCCATGCCTCAGTTTTGGAAGCCCCAGTTCCATACTGTGACTGGTATATTGCTATTTTTATAAGCTACTGTGGCTACAGTATTTCAGTATTGCTTGCATTACAGACAAAAGCAACCAGGAACAGGTCCCAGTCCTATGGGCAAGATTGGAAATTCTCATGATTCTCAAGACAATTCATAACTATTTAAAATGTTCTGTCAAAATTGTGGGAAGTGAGTTGCCCCATCCATCACCACCATCGTCCTATACAGTGTAAAATAAAAGCAAGGGAAAAGAAAAGACTGAATTTTCTTCAAGTACTTGAAATGTGTCCAGGGCTAAATAAAAAAAATCATAAAAATATGAAAGTATTTATCACTGACAAAATATAATTCTAATACAGCATTGATTCCAAATTTTTCCAGTATACAACAACAAATTAAATAAATAAATAAATAAATAAAGTAACCAATCAAAATCAGCTGACAATTGACAAAGATAATTACAACACTGACATAAAAACCGTTACAACTTGTTCTACACATTCAAAAAGTTAACTAGGGAAAGAAAATTAAAAACAAAAAACCCCAAGCAAATAAGCCTGAAATTCAATGCTTTAGGTAATAGAGAACACATTAGATGGAAGGATGGAAGTAATAAAAGTAAATATAATGAAAGAAAAATCTGTAAATTTTATTTTGAAAAAAATACATACATTGAGAAAAGACATTTGAAAAACTGAACAGATCGTAGAGCTAGCTAACATGCGCCCAAGGGAAGCCACACGATGCTCACAAAGTGTCATTCCGTTAGTTAGCATGAGCAAAGCCATGCTGAATAACATGTGATGCTCTGAATACTTCTGATAATGTACAAAAGACCATCAAAACCCATGAAAGACCAAACCTGATAAATGCAGACAGTTTGGGGACTCTGGAGACTCATGATAACCCCACCACACCCACATCTCCACACTACACTAGAAGGCCCCAGACGTTAGTCTTCCTTGTCCTCTAGACTCAAGGCATTCCTAACACAGAGACTTGGCACTTATAGCCCTTGGCATCATTGCTGCTTGCAGCACTCCCACCTTGCTGCCAAGGGTGCCGCCTGACTCTCAAGAGGTCATCTTGCCATTAGCATTACTGGGTTTGAGGCATTTCTTTTTAGAAGGTGTGGGAGAGTCGAAGTGTTCAAACTTCAGTTTGGTGAGGCAACAACTTGTTGGACTTGATCTGGAGTCAAAGACTTTAGAAGTCTTTGCTTTGAACTTGTTGAAACACTAGGTAGGAATTAAGTATGTGAGCTAGATGTGTCAGTGCCTGGACTCTTGCCTTTGGTTAAAGTTGTACTAAGATCATGATCTGAGACCTGTCTGATGATTGAGCTTATGTGTTCATAGAGAACACTGTCTAAAGTTTAGGCTTCAGTATTAAGGAGAATTGCATCAAATGATATACCGTGTGGTGAAGGCTCAGCACTGTAGATGAAACCATATTACTGAGAAATCACTAGTTTTTTGGTTGCTCACTACAAGAGTAAAATAGAAAAAAATAAGAAAATAAGCATCATAAATTTTTCAAATTTGATGAAAATTATATACTCATTAATCTTGCAAACTCAACTCCAATCGCAAGAAAGCATAAAAATATAATGTTGGCATTAGAAGAACAAGAGTTGTAAGTAAAATACACAGTATACATCCTAAAGTAGCCATTAAAACAAACCAACTAAAACAAGCAAATGAACAATAACACCAAAGATATCAACAAGGGAAAAAAGTTAAATCATTTAAAATAATAAACATTTAAAAACTGAAAGAGGTGAAGAGAAAGGAAGGAATTAAAGAGTATGTTTATAAGTAATCATGAGTCAAATAAAAAATAGAAATGAAAAATTTTAAATATTCAATATGAACAAAAATGTTCACAACAAAATCAGCATGTGTGGGATACAATTAAATCATTATATAAGGGAAATGTATGTGCTATATACACGCAAAATATAAATAGATAAATTCCTGTAATTTTATGGATTTAGACAAAAAGGATCAAATAAAATGCAAAGTAGTATATGAAAAATATAAAAATCAGAGACAAAATGAAACACATGAAAGAAAACTATTAAAAATTAATGATAATAAGATTTAACTTGATGGCATGAATAAAATTGGAGAATCTCTATTAGAAAAAAATACAGGGAGAGAAAGAGAGAAAGCAGAGAGGTGAAGGAATTATGGAGATGCAATACATTTTCCCAGTATGAAAAAGATAATGAAAGACTACTACATTCAACTGTATGCCTATATATTTGTCATTGAAGACAAAATAAAGAACTTACTTTAAATGTCTGACTATCAAACTCACTAAAAGGAAATCATTATTTGTTAAGTAAATGAAATTTAGTATTAATTCCCCATTAGATGGTTTCACTGTGGATTCAATCAAGCACTAAGGTAAAATAAATAAAATTCTACAAATCTCTTCAAGAAAATTGAAAAAGCAGAAAACTCACTTTAGCATATTGTCTATAAAATTTTCTCCATACCACATTCAAGCAGAAAATTCAGAAAAACACAACAGGCAAACAAACAAACAAAGTACACAGCAATATTCTTCACAGAGATATACACAAAAATTATAACAAAATGTCAGTAAGTTTAACCATTAGTATATAAAAAATATACTCTGTTATGACAGGTAGGATTTGTGCCAGAAATGTGTAAAGTTAATTAGTATACAGAGCCATCATATAGTTGTATAGGTTCATTTTGTCTTGTTTTGTTGAATATCAAGCCCATGGCTTGTAGATGCTAACCAAAACCTCTATCACTGAGCTAAAAGCTGACATTTATAGCACTATAAAACTAAAAATGAAAACCATATTTTCTTAGTTACTTTATTGTTGTTGGGACAGAATACTCAAAATCCATAATTTAAGCAAGGAAAATTACAGTTCCCCAGGTCTCAGTCCACTTTTGGGCATCTGGCAATGGCAGGAATGATCTGGTGGAGAACACGTGTTCACAGTGTCACAAGAATAAGATCAGGGGTCCTCAGAAGTCAAGGCAAGAGGACGTTTCCTTCCAGGACACATGCATTTAGTAGGACTCAAGCCTATAATCCGCACATGCCTTAATCTGCCACAGGCCTGAAATCCACCTCCTCTGACCAGGCCCCATCTCAGGACAGCACCTGAAATTTATAGATAATATGCAACATTCACATGCATGAGGCTTTTGGGGAACATTCCAGGCCCAAGACATAACACATATGAAATCATCTAAATAGATACAGTAAAGTTTTGACAATATGCATGTCATTCCTTGAAAAGGCAAGATGAAAGACCAAGTGAAAGAGGGGAGTAGGGTGCGAGAGGAGGGAGGGAAGGGCAGGTAAGGGGAGGGACAAAATGAGAGTGGGAAAGCCCTTGTCACCTTGACAAGATACATATGTGCACAAAATGCTCAACTCCATTGTAAACCTTGAATTTTGCACATATACATATCAATAAAATGTGGGGTAAAAAAGCAAAACTATCATAATCAACAGAAACAATAGCAAAATCCCTCTGAGTTCTTAAAGAGCGAGGGGAAACCTGTCAACCTCATGAGAGTTTCAATGAATGTTTTATAAACATCTCTTATGGTGAAAGACTGGGTGTATTTCAGAAAAAGTGAAAATGCTGGCTTTTATGCCTACCATTTGATGCTATTCTCACTATTCTAACCCATCTATTGAGACATTAAAAAGAAATAAGATGTACATATTGAAAATGATTGAAAGTAGATATGTGAATATGCCTATAGCATATAAAAATACAACAGATTCTTTAAAATTTATCGAGATGAACATATTAATTAAAGACAAATATGTAAAAATGAAGTATATATCTATATAGTACCAAAAATTAAGCAAAATAATTTGACTACTAAACTTTCCATTTGTATAACAT
Organism: Ctenodactylus gundi; assembly: GCA_004027205.1. Classification (NCBI taxonomy): domain Eukaryota; kingdom Metazoa; phylum Chordata; class Mammalia; order Rodentia; family Ctenodactylidae; genus Ctenodactylus; species Ctenodactylus gundi. The sequence continues at coordinate 189,966 of PVKB01002459.1, forward strand.
AAAATGTTATGACACACACAGGCTTACATTTCAAATAATATATATGTTATATAAACTAAAAATAGTAAATCATCATTTAAAAATTAAATATATAGGCAGAGCTAAGATTCTCATGGGTCACTATTAATGTCTCAATTCCTTTCAAAATAACCTGCATATTTCATGCAGTTCCAACAAAGTCTTTGCTTTTATTTCTAAAACTTGATAAGATGCTCCTAATATTGACATGGGGTCACAGATAACTACTATAGTAAAAACATATTTTAAGAACAAAGTAGTCAATGGAACAAATAAGACTTAATTTTAAATTGCTCAGAATGCTGCAAGAATCAGACTGTCTTAATAAACAAGCATCAAGATTGTATGCTTTTGGCATTAATATAGACAAATAAGTGAAAGGGACGGAGTAGAAGGAATGGAAATAGATCCAAGTGTATGGGAGCAAGTAAGGCTTGACAGAAGGACAATGGTAACTATATTTTTAATATATGCATTCAAAATAATAATTGCATATGCAAAAATTGTTCTTGATTCCATAACTAAACAATATACAAAGCTAAGTTCAATTTATGTAATACAATTAAATATAAAATCAAATCTATGAAACTTCAAAGTACCAAAACAAATTTCGTGATTCTAGATTAAGTGGTGGTGACTTGGTGATGGCACCATGTAGTAAACAAGAAGAGTGAACTACACTTTAGCTAAATAAAACTTTCTGCTCTTGGTATTTACATTAAGGAAATGAAAACATAAGGAAAAATCTGATATAATGAATGTTCTCAAATTGTTTGATAAAATCTTATATGAATAATAAAGAACTCTCAAAACACAGTAAGAACAAAAATAATACTTAGTTTAAAAAGACCGAGTAAAAGTAATTTAATCAAGATATACACATAAACAAATAAATGAAAAGGTAAATTTTTAACATAATTATTCATTAGTAAAATATGAATTAATAAAAATCACAACGAGCTACTAGAATTCAGCAGTAAAATGGTCTAAAGTTGAAAAGATTGACAATACAACGTTGACCAATGCCTTAGTTACTTACTCATTGCTGTGACGTAATACTCAACATCTACAATTTAGGGAGGAAAGATTTCCTTAACTTACAGTTTCAGAAAGTCTCACACATTTCATTCGTGGGCAGCCTGCTATGATGGAAGTATAAGGCAGAGGTCTAGTTAGAGAAAATTTCTTCTGACAGGGTAGACGAAAAGGAAGCGAAGCGGGAGCAAGTGGGTATCCAGAGACTAAGGGAAAGCCAGAGCTGTGCCAGGAAGAAACCGTAACAATGTTTCTTCCTCTGTCCTTTGTTCAGTTCAAGCTGCCAGTTGAACTGAGTGAGCCTTTCTGTAACTGTGATTCAAAATAGAGTTTAACTATAAGTTTTGTCTATTCTACTATACTTATCAACATGGTAAATATTTGGGAACTTAGTCAGTCTTTGACTGTATTTTTGTCTTCTTATTCTCCAAACACTTTTTAAATTTTGTTACCATCACTTTTACTGCTTTCCACTAAGGGGAAGGGTAAGATGCACTGGAGTTTTCAAAAGCTTATTTATTGAGTAAATTTCAATTAAAGTGGTTATAAAGTTTATGGGAACATGTAAGACAGGCACTACTAGACTGCTTGTTATGACCTACATTAAAGGATGGGTAGAGGCAGAGGTAACTGAGAAGAAAAAGAAAATAAAGAAGAGACAGAAGAAGAAAAGAAAAGGAAAGGAAAAAAGAAAAGAAAAAGCAAGACAAACCAAAGTATGTAAAAAAAAAAGACTAAGATGAAGAGAAATTGAAAAGGAAAAATTCTTAATTTATAGGATGTCTTAGAGAACAAATAACCTAGCTAGACATGGGCCTACAATGGGCTTCTAAACAGTTATCATATTTGAAAATGTACAGGAGCAAATCTTTAAAAGGCACATTAAAATAAAATCATGAAAAAAATGGATGGGAATTACTGGCAATTTTGACCCTCCTCAAATTGCAAAACGTGAGGAATGTGGAAAGAACTCTATCTGCAATCATGTGTGAGTACACTATAGAATGATTTCCATTTGAATCAAGAACAGGGTTATTTTAATCTTCAACAACATTTTCTAAAAATACCAAAGGAATATTCTTACACTTTTATAAAGTGATGCAGAAATTGCTCACATTTATTTCATAGTATGACCAATCACAGATACTAATATTTAACATTAGTTCCAATATATTTATTTCGCCCACTTGGCTTAGCTTTAGTAAATGCTTTGACTTCTCCAATGTATAATATTATGATATAAATGCATGTATACATATCTGTATCTATTTATGTCCATAATACATGTCAATACATACACACCTCTAAGTACACATATGCATTTGTGTATGTATCTCTCAACTGCGAAGCTTACTTTGATTCCTGGATTGATTCTGATTTAGATGTTAATTGCAGCACTGTTTAAAATGATGCTATAATAAATCAGAAAGTGTTCTGAGTTATGTATGAATAGAGTTCATAAAATGAGAAATAGAATCCCTGGGTGAAGGTGAAGCAGACCCCTACACATGAACAGCCAACCTATTTTGAATAAAGACTAGTAACACATGCATGCATTGTAGAGAAAAGGGTGTGGCTTTTTAATTTTACTTTTATATGTTTTTTCATATGAAACCTCAAAATGTGAACAACCAGGGAGACATGAAATAGAGTCTCTCACCTTGGTCTTCGTTGTAGAATTCACCCCTATTTTGCAGCCTACAAATCAACTGCTTCTGAATAAACAATATGAATTTGTGCAAATACTTCTGTTTTCTTGTTTTTTTTTTTTTCAGAAGAGAGGGGAAGGAAATGCAATAATTCTCTAATCTAGACAATTTCTCCTTCAAAACTGAACATAGTCAAAAATATTTAATTGAGCGCCTAGTATATGGACCTGAGTACTTTCTACTACACTTTTTACCTCTGCTATTTACCTAGGCTAAGAAAAGTAACTGGTACTGCCACTCAATCCTGGCACAATAGTAAACTCAAATGTATAAATTCGTTGTATTTCTTTGACTGTCTTATTATAGTATGACATTTCAGAGAATTGACTTTTATGAAAAAGAAAGAAGCTCCAATTTTAAAATAGACATGGCACAATTAAAATATTTTATAAAAGAAAACTGACAAAAATAGAATAAGAGAGGGAGGAAGGAAAGGCAGAGAGAGGAAAACAAAAACAAGAAAAGATGACATAAAGGGAGAAAAGACAGAGCTTGGAACTTAGAAACAAAGTGGAAAAATTTTGGTTTGGTTTGGTTTGGCAGGGAGCACTGTCTTTGAAACTTTTTTTTTTTTTTATCTGAATAAAGATAGAAACGAGGATATACAGGTCAGGGATTCTCAGAGGGTCATGAGATTTCTGGTGGCTATCGACTTTATTTAGACAGCAAGGGGAAAACAGGCAATGAAGGGTAAATAAGTGTCAAACTTCTTGAGCTAATTTTGAGTTAGAATAAATAAATAATATGAAAAAATAATCAAATCTTGGTTAACTGTGTAGTCAGACCTCCTTTCTATAGTACCTTGTGATATGACAGACATGAAGAACATCTTGGCCTTTGGTTTGCACCTGACATTAATTTTAGAGACTAATGTAGATGGTTGTTTTGTTGCCTGGATAATTGCCTTGGTTACTTTCTTGTCACTGGGATTCAATACCTAACATCACAATTTAGGGAGGAAAAATTTATTGTAGCTTACACTTTCAGAAGGTCACAGTCCATTCACAGGTGGGCAGCTGGAAAATGATGGAAGCACATTGTAGGGCTGGAGCTGGGCAGGGCCAGAGGCAGAGATCCTCACAACATGGTGGTATGGAGACGGACTGACTCAGAGGAAGGGAGGAACCAACACACACCTCTCCAGGTAAAGCCTCAAGCACCTGCCCCCTTCTGGCCAGGCCCCAACTCCCAACCCTACAGAATATCCATAGGAACACGAGGATTTTGGGGGAAAACTCAAGATCCAAAGGGCCACTATAATCACGTGAGCCATGTTGCCTGGTAATACAAATGCTAAGGCCATCTTGTTCTCTTCAATTTTTGGCTGGATCATTTTTTTCTACAATCTTAAAGGAAAATAAAACAAAACATAGATAAGCCTATTACCAAAAACAATATAGTCAAATGCTTGCTAATTAGCTGCTTTAGAAAAAAAAAAAAACAGTTTCAATGGTTTGAAATGGTATTCATTTCATTTGGGAAAACAAAAATATTTCAGAGCAAAAGGGCTTATGGGTAGAAGTTAGCACATTTTTGCTAGAAATTTACATAGTGGTTTTAGAAGAACTATTCTAAAGTTTTTACATTGTGCAAAGATCTCATCCAGGGAGCCATTTATGTCTTCATACTATATGAATTTGTTTTATGTAATTTCACAGTCCATCAGAAAAGAGAGTCAAGTTCAAGAGACATTCATATAATACTGAAATAGAATATCACAATATGCAGAAGGCAAATATTTATACATTCTCTGCAGCTGGTTAAATCTGAGATGTAAATCAATAGTTCTCAAACTAGAGTTCATGAATCCCTGGAGGTACCCATGACCCTTTCTTGGAGAGGTGCTAAGTCTATTTCCATATAAAAATTAGTATGAAGCCAGGACTGGCAGTGCATGCAAAAGACAGGATTCTAGAAACTTATGGCAGGACGATCATAGGTTCAAATTCAGCCTAAGCGACTTAGTACCTTAGTGTGAATCTGTTTTGAAATTAAAACAAAATAAAGTGAAATAAAAGTGGCTAACAATATGGCTCAGTATAAAGGACTTGGAAACAATTTCTAGTGTAAAAAAAAAAACATCACTCAGTTTACACTTGCACTACAGGTGAAAACTCATAATGAAATGAACTGGAAGTACTTTAACATGATTAAAAGAAATAACATGACTAGATGGTGATACTAGCTGCATAATTGTGAGAGTTAGTTTACCCAATAGAATGTTCAGAAAGAAAAATGTCCGGAGAAAGTTCTAAAAGCTATTGGTTTTGTAAAATCCCAAGTTACATGTTTACTGTTCTGATTGTGAAATAAATAAGTGTCCTCAGATTACATCCTTGTGCACTAAACATTATGGCAGTCTCAAAAAAAATCCCCCCCCCCAATAAAAACCCTCACATATTGCTATTGTTTGAGTTAGAAACCGAACTAGCCACTTTTAAAAAAGGGGATGTCACTTAGAAATACATTGAAAAATATGACATGGTTGCTCATTGGACAAAAGTATTGAATAGATATTTTCTTCAATATGACTGTTCGAAGTTGTCATCTCAAGAAAAACTACTGATGGTATTTTTTCTTTTGTGACATTGAGCAAATATGAGCTCTGACACAAAAATTCAAATTTTGGAAGTTTGTATATGCCTCTCTGTGCTAAATAGATTCTCAATACTTAATGATTTTTCTGATAGAATCAAAGGTCATATTAATGAATGAACTGGTCCATAGTTAACAGATCCCCAAACTCAATAAGCCCATATTTTCCAAATGACAAGTACATAATATTACAAAATCAGACATGAACAAAAGATTCTGTCAGAAAACAAAACATATCAGTGAATTTTATATATATATATATATATATATATATATATATATATATATATATATATTGCTCATTAGTATGATTTCAGATTCTACAGTGTATCTTATATTGAAGAAAGTCATTTGTTGAATATATGCATAATATTAAACAACACACGACACACATTGAACTGTTTAAAATGGTTACGAAAAAAGCTCTTTTATTTTCAGCTCACATTTATGTCCCCTTAGAACATATGTGAGTGGGGCTATCAAACCATCTGTACCCCACCTACATGGCTTAGGGATATACACAATCCAGCCATTTTCTAAATTTCAGTACTAAATTTTAAAAAATGAAGCTATGAGGTAATGACATTCTTCTTACTAAATTTTCCTTGTAGCTAAAACACAGTTACTACTTTTTTATAAAATGAAGTATTTTAGCAATACTTGGAAGCTTTTTAAAATGAAATGATAAATGAGTAGATAAATATTGTAAGCATTACACAGATTTAGTTTTTATTATAGTAAATATAGATGCAACTTTCATATACATAAGAGTTCTGTGAATCCCTCAAATATCTTTTTAAGAATGTAAATTATATCCAAAGATCAAACATTTAAAAGCTTGTACTCTAATATGTTAAGGTGTTTAATGGTAAGGTAAGTTCACAAGGTTCAGTATCTGACAGACCAAAGACAAACTGAAATTCTGTGATGTAATTATGTTTATCTTTGGTAATTCAACTTTTTTGGACAACAATTTTTTTAGAAGTAAGTGAACTTTAAATTATTTCCATCACAAAATTGTTTTCATGAGAGTTACAAATGATGTGAATAATATACTTAGCATAGAAATTTGTAGAAACTCAATTATAAGTTACTATTAATAAAAATTTTTATGTGAATCTAGACACGAATGTAGTGAGAAACACAACATTTTTAAAATGAATTTTAAACCAGTGCTCATTTTATCACTTTAAGTCATCATCTTGGTAATATGTTTGGCATGTGGTTTTTTGATAAAGAGATACTGACAGCAAAAGGATGAATTGGTAAATCAGAAAGTACATTGAACACTCATGTAATAATTATGCTCGGGTATTTAATAGCATGAATACGAATAATGTAATCTGAGCAGTATCCACCTAGCAGCCATTAAATTTTAAGTTTCTTTAGTGCAGTGAAGTTTAATATCGGCAAAATCTTATATATCCCAAATCACATGCCACTGCCTCAGAGCCACGGCTCTGCAGACTCAGCCATCTCACCAGGCTGATCGATCTCCATGACATTGGCATTCCCCAGCCCTCCTCTGTCTACACTGGCACTTGCCTCCATTCTTACTTACTTCTCCCTAAATGTATTTGTAGTATAACCTATGTACATTTAGATGGTTATTCATAGCACCCAGGCATTCCTGAGTCATTTGGAAAATATCCCCTTTTGAAAAATCTAATCTAGGATCCCTTGGATGCATTGGTTGTTCCAAGAGGGCACCTGGCAGCTGTTAGGAGCTACCCCGGAGCCACTTGATTATGTTCAGAACTTAAGGCCAGCTATTTCTGTCCAATCATAGCTATGTCAACTTAGATTGTTAGTGCTCAGACTGTCTTCACTCAGACACTTAAGTTGTGGTCATGACAATGAGGGTCATTGGGCCCTAGGGTGTTTTCATAATTTCTGAAGTCGGGGATGCCGGAGTCATTTGCACACCTCTGATTTTGTAGGTAAGCCATTGATCAAAAGAAGACAGTGCCCTTTAGGTCACATCTCATCCCTCTCACCTGAGACGAGCAACGAACGGTTCATTGGGATGTATAAGACCATTCCACAAAAAAGCTAGCTTACAACAAAGCAGAGATCAGCCCCATGAAACATTATGCCACCCTTCGTTTGCTTCACGTTTCCGTTTGCCTCTGTCCAGTTTCATGGAAATGTTTCCCACTAATAAAAATACAACATAAGAACTCTTTAGCTTTTGTTTAGAGCTTTACTTTCTGGGGAAGTCAGTAGGGAAAGACGTCTCTTTCCTTGATACATCCATGTTCATTCAATAAACAGTATTTTCACCAACACTCCATATGGTCCACTGATATCAAAGTAAGGATACTTCACTCTGACTGAAACCTAAAAAAAAACCCAAAAAATTCTGTTCATTGCTATGTTTTGGACCTGGAATGTCCCCCAAAAGCCTCACAAATTTGGACGTAGTGAGATGACTGTGAAAGAAGGGGCAGATGTTTGGGGCTTGATCTAGAGGGATTGTGCCAACTAATTGAAATAGATAAGTGGAGAGAGGTGCCCAGAGCACAGCTTTCAGGCAACATGTTATTGATTTGTAGACCAGAAAGGGAGGGAGGGGCATCTATACTAGATGTGGGAGGTCCATCCAGCAGCTTAAGCTAAATAAAGGAAGGAAGAACAGACATTCTTACAATGTCTTCCTGAGAAGGCTTTGTCCTTTGCCTAATTGTCACTCCACTTCAGTTGACTCCTCTTGGTTTCTGTCTGGAATGCCCTGAGCAGCTCTCCTGCCTCTGCCCTATGCTTCAACCATAGCTCACTGCCATGAGTGGACTACGTGAGGCCTTCCGAAACTGAGCTAAATGAATCTTTCCTACTTTGAACGGTGGGTGTTGAGTATTTTATCCCAGTAACAAATAAGTAACTAAGATACGTATATATTTGATCCTTAGGATAAACAGATATGTTGAATTCTTAATGAAGATACTAAGGTTGGCTATAAATATCCCCAGAATTCTTGATGTAGAGTTTTCCAAAGAGTATTCTATTATTTATTTGATGTCTTACCTCCTTAATAAAAGCCTCTTAGATATCAATGCCTGTAAGAGTAGTCACAAGCATGTAATAAAAATAATATGTTTGAAAAAATAAAAATGAGTAGTTTCTCTCTTCTGAATAAAGTAATTAATTCACTTCAAATTCAGTTGTATGGAGACTTAAATAGAGAAAATAAAATACATTCATTCAATTGACAGTTTCTGACCTTCTACTATATGCCAGATATTCTATCATGCACTGAATATGTATTACTCAATGAAATAGACACAGTTCATATTTTCCTTGAAATGACAGCTATTAAAAAAGACAGGACTGCTCTTCAGAAAAATGAAAAAAAACTATTAACACCATTTGAATTCTCACATCATTAAATAAAGCATTTTCTCTTTATTTTCCATATTTTCTACCTTTTCTCATGTAGATGTTATTCAAGTATCTCTGATTTTTTTTTTTTTTCTTACTGAGGCAGACAACCCTTGAACTCACTTTGTAGCCCATGCTGGCCTTGAACTCCCAGCAACCCTGTGGCCTCAACCGCATGCGGGCTGGAGTCGCAGGCATGTGCTACCACTTTCATCTGTCTAGGGCTGGAGTGTTGGACTCAGGGCCTTCTGCTCTAACTGCTGCTCTGCTTCCCCAGCCCCTTTCATTGGACTTTAAAAATAAAATAAAATAAAATAAAGATATAAAAACAAGGGCTTTAAGCAGATTCACTATTTCCACAGACACTGTCACAAACTTTAGGGACAAGTCAACCCTGGCTGTCTCACCAACCCTTACGAAAAGGAAATGAGAATGATTTTTCTAATATCTTCCTATCAAAGCATCACTTTAACAATAAAAATGGTGTCATAGATTAGATTTCAAATATTGCCCAAAGTTTCTCATATTGAAGTCCTGGTCACCAGCCCACAGTGCTACTAAGAAGTCGCATAATCCATAGGCATGTGACAGTAAGGGGCAGGTGGATCATTGGACATAGGCTTTCAAAGGATATATTGGTACCAGGTGGTTTACCTTTCTCTCTTTGCTCTCTGGCAACCATGAAGTAAGATGCTTTGATCTAAAATGTAGTCTTTACGATGATGTTCCTGCACGAAGACTTCTGAAACCATTAGCTAAAATAAGCTTTCCTCCTTACAAGCTTAATTTTACAGGTATTTTGTCATCACAATTCAAAACTGGCTAACACAAAGGGCTAGTAATATCTGATGACATCACAGAGAAGGAGAGAGTTTGTCCTCTCTTGTCTGGCTGATGAGAATCCCCAAACACCGCTAGACAACTTAATACAGCCAGTCATTACATGAAAATCCTGCCTGGTAGGCAGTTCACATTCTTATTCCATTATTGTAAAACTTCAAAAGCACCTAGTTACATTTCATTCACAAATCGGATGAGATGTTAAATTAAGTAGATGACATCCAAGTCACTCCAGGTTGTTAGACTTGTCTCAATTGATATAAGCCACAACTCTCACATATATCGAGTTAATGTATTCACAAAATATGGGGGTGCTTCTACTGATGCATATAGCCCAAGGAATCTTTTCACAGTAGAATTCAGCCACGGAAAAGATACAGGTATCTGATATCACTTACTCAAACCAAAAATCATAGTGGCAGATCAAGAATGCAAACTCAAAATATGTTTCTCAGAATGTAATCATTCAATGCACTCAACTTCGTACCTTGAAATTGACAGCTTAGTTTTGTCATAACATTTATAATATTTAAAAAATAATACTATGAGGAGTCTGATAAATTTAGAATTCAATTTTACTTTATCTTATCATTTAGCTGGCAAAATGTAGAATTTCTTAATATTTACATATCTTTTGTAAATTGTTATATAAAATATTTCACGTGTTTTCTTTTTTCCACTATTTTTATTAACATACATATATAATACATAGTGTTTACAATGAATTTGGGTACTTTGTGCACATATGTATTCTATCAATTTTACAATTCCCTCACATTTTTCACCCTCCCACTGCCTCCCTATCCCATCCCCCAACTCCGGCTATCACTTCATGTGCTTCTATAGAATGTCTGTGTTCTGAGTTTTCCAAGTCAGAGAAACTATACAGTACCTAACATATTAGTCTTCTGCACCTACATCATTTCACTTATGTCACCACTCTAACTCAGCTTCCTATTCCTCGAATGGGTCGCAGTAGTTAAATCTTGATGCCTCTTCACTGAATCCAACCAATCCCTTTAAAGGGATATTTACCAAAAGTTTTTTTTTTCTATATTTTGCTATTTCTTTTTTGTTATTCTTAAACCTGGCCTTACCCACCAGTTCACATCTTGCTTTTAAAATAGTGATCTTTATGTGTTTTAATGTCAAAATAAACACAAAGGAAACTACATAGAAACATACACCAATCTAAATTTAAATCACCCTCCTACATGACATTTAAACACTAATGTAAAAGACAAAGAAGTCCGTCCAGCAGCATCCTTGAGCCGCCATGTGTGTGTTTGTGCATTTAATCTTATGATGTGTCCACTAATAGAGGAAAGGTAATTAGATTATATCCCACAATTTCCAATATAAGATCAAAATTAGGAATAAGAATGAATCTTTTCTAAATTGAAGGTTATATAGAATGTCAATAAATGCCTATTTTTGCATAAAATACACTTAAAGACTATTGGTTTCAAGATATAGTATTAAAGAAGAAAGATGCCACTTCACTTGGTAAGGTGGAAGAAATATGAATTAAAACAAATAATGAGCCACTGACTCATAGAAGTCTTATTTGACACAGTTCGTATAATTTGACTTCATATAGCATTGGACCCTGATGTATGTGAGCATCAAGCCTCTGCCTTGTACTCACAGTATAATGCAAGACATAGAACAGATGAAAAGAAGTCAAACTGTGGTCCTTCAAATTTCTGCCAGAATTAACAACCTGAATCCATTTTTCCCTACTCCACCATGCCAAGCACAGCTCAGGGCACACTCCCACAGAGAAAACACAAAATTGTACCGGTCTAGCATAGTCTCTGCGTAAGAGAGAGGGAGAAAGAGAAAGCATGAGAGACAGAGGAGTGACAAAGAGATCCTCCAAGAGATCCAGCAAGAGAGAGAGGGGGCGGGGAGAGAGAGAGACCATTTTGAAAAATCTAAGTGAGAACCAGTGGTGCAGACCTATAACCCCAATACTTTGGAAGGCTGAGGCAGGAAGCTTGTAAACTTGAAGCCAGCCTGGGTGACTTAGCAATATAACCAAAACCTATCTCAGATATGAAGGGCCATGGATTTGTCCCAGAGTGAAAGCCCCAGTGCCAATTCAATTCAATTTCTCAGTATCACAAAGAAACAAAATGAAACAACAAAACAAAACAAAAAGAAAAATTTACTGATTGACTTCTTGGGAGGAAAACTATCTATGTCCAAAGACCAGAACTAGTCAGTGAATAGGACACTCTGTCCATTATAAGAAACAAATAGATTAATAGTAATTAGTTTAAGAGCAATGGCTAAATTACAAATATGAGCAAGTAGTGGAAGGAGGGGTCAAAGAGAATATCATGGTGAGTTTAGCAAGCAGTTAAATCTCCATAAAGGGTGAGATGGAAAATTGGTTGAGCACCTAATGTGGAAATAAATACAAAGTTTTGATTGCACTATCTCTTTTCTATTTTTACCATTCCAACAAAGGATCCAGGAACTAGAAACCGGATTTTGGAAATGGATTTACCAAGCAGTACCAAGTTGTCCTCATAGGTTCTTAGAAGGCATAGAGAGACAAAACAAAGACTTTGTCTTTTGCTTTCTATGTGTTGCCAAACAAAGAGAAAAATAAACAGGGAAATTTGTTGCACAGTGAATTAGAAAGTGGCAAATGCCAAAACTTCTAAGAAGAATTTTGTACTTTCAGTCTGCATTGCTTATTCTGTCCTTGTATGCTAGCATTATTGGCTTTGATTTCCGAGTCACCAACCAGGACCATAACTCCAAAGTCAGTAATAGCATTGCAACTGGGTGTAGCCTAGCTCTCCAAACCCCACAGACTCACTGGCTCCTTAATCTGTTGTCGGGGATTTTAGAGGTGCTTAATTGAGAATAATGAAGGGAAGAAGGAGAGACTTGTGATTATCCACCATCACTGCTGGGTCTCGGAGGCAAGGAAGGCCAGTCTGCCTGACAAAGACTTTGGGAGACCAAGTACACATGACTCAAACTGGCAGGACCTCAGTGGCCTGCCTTCTTATCTGATATCTACTCGTGGCTGGAATAATTAAAACCCAGGAGAGAGCTAGCAGGATGGATAATAAGACTTAGTAATGACCCTCTTTGTTTCAACAAATTCATATAGCAGTTCCTGAATTTTAAAAAGTGCTGTGCAAATCGATTTGTTGGCTGATAAAAAGTGAATAGTAATTAGTTTATAATAAAATGGCCCATTTCCATGCTGGCTGGTGTGGTGGGGTGGAGGGGCAGATAATAGAGTTTCTGAGGACAAACTCACTCAGGTACAGCTTCTATTGGACAACTTCAGCAAAGTTATTAAAGCGCATCTCACCAGAAGAGCCAGAAGTATGGATTTTACTACTAGTATTTCCTCTTTGGAGTATAAGATTTTTTATCTAAACTCTGGTATTTCCTGTCCCATGGAACAGCGCGTTAGGTCATGAATCCATCAGTGTAAATTTGTTTGTCCCATTCCTTAGCTCCATAGTCATAAAGTTCCAGAGAGCTTTGCTTGGAATAAAATCAAGCTTACAGTACGTTCAGGGAAACTCAGTTAATAATGAAAGTGAGAACTACTGATTGTGCAGGTTTTCCCATTAGTCAACATTACAATAAATTCTTACCAGATAGCATCTTGCTAAGTGCTCAAAATCATCTTATAATGTATATGTAATCTGAAACTTTCAGATTAAAAAATGAAATTCAAAGAGGTCAAGTGACTAGTTCAAAGTTCTATAGATAAATAGTGCAGGAGACAGAATTTGAACCTAGGACAGACCAAAGATCTCGCTGCTTTCTTTATAGTATGCTGTGTCTTTGTAATAAAGTCATTTGTGAGTTCAAAACACGTGTGTGAGTGTGTGTGTGTGTGTGTGTGTGTGTGTGTGTGTGTGTGTAACATTCTAAATAGGCCATAAGAAAATATATTGAATTATAGTCAAATATGTTGGAGTTTAATTATTTGAACCTTCATTGAAAGGATTTAGAAAGAGATTAAAAAGGGTAATTACACATATGTACTAGAGGGAGCCATGCATGATTAATTAAAATTATCAAATATACAAACATAGCATACACTATTACTATAATATATCAAGGTTGTTCCAGTCACCTAACGGTATCTAAAGTTTTTCAACAACTCCTGAAAGAAAATGTCATGTCAAGAGGGTTCTGCCCATGCCATGTGACAGTGGCCTGGGGAATTTACCTTGCCTGGCAGTATCTGTACATCTCAAATCAGAAAAGTATCGATAGTACTCAGAGGGCATGCTAGAGTAAGCTGGCAGTCACAGTACTTGGCTCTGTGGATGCCACATGGCTCTCTCAATGTCTGGGAGAATGCTTGCAGAATGCTCAGCGGTGGTAGCAAAATTGAAGACACCAATAACTGAATGGTAGTTGATAGTACTGCTTGTGAGCGCATGAGTGTACTATAGTGAGCTTCCAAAAGTATCTGATGCTAAGAATATAAGTATATTTGTGGTCACCAGCTGCTGAGAGTAGAAAAAGGAGGATTTCCTACAACTCATGTAGTTGATGACGTCAAATTCTCATCTTGGCTTCCAGAACAGTTTCCCGCAGCTCTGATTTTATTTTGTTTTACCTCTGGGTTCCCAAGTCTCTTCTAAGCATTATATATTTAGGTACATCACTTTCCCCCTCCACAATCAGTTGTCACTGACTGTTGACTGATTGTTGATTTGAATATTTCTGCTTTGGTTACTTATACTGATCATGTATATGAAGGGGATAAAATTCCTCCAAGTGTTAAGGAGAAAATTGTGCTATGCTTATGTACCTTCATTTTGAGTTTTTCTACACTACAGAGAAAATTGTTCTACATGATCTAAAAAAAAATTAGCCTTTGTGTTCAGTCCCTGCCCAGGTTGAGGTTGATCTGTCCCATAGATGCAATGCGGCACGAAAGGATTTCTTCTCTTTGGTGGAACTCACTTCCTGTGTTAGTTACTTATTTGTTGCTGTGACAGAATATCCAACACCCACAATTTTAGGAAAGATTTATTTCGTTCACAGTTTCAGTAGGTCTCCCACACACAGTCCATGCGTGTGGCACCCAGCAACAGTAGAGGAAGATGGCAGAGGCTGCAGATATGCTCACCCACTGGAAACAGAAGCCAAGCGAAGTAGGAGCAATCCAGTGAAATTTCTCAGGAAGAAACTGCGATGTTTCTTCTTCCTTCCGTTAATTACTTTAAGCTGCCAGTCTGCCCCCTCCACAGCCGCCACCACACACGCACACGCACGCACACAGGCACACGCACATGCACACACGCACACACACGCGCACGCACACACACACATTGCACATCTCAACTAGGGTGGATGCCTCTCCCTCATTTTCTGACCCACAAGTTATTAACAAACACTTGCAATTTCTGCCCTAAGCAATCCCCAAATCTCTGCAAATCGACAGTCTTTCCAGGTCAAACCTTAAAGACCTGCCCCTTCCAGCCAGGCCCTTCCCCCGCAATAACCTACAGGTCCAAATGCATGAGTTCCACGGGAGACACTCAAGTTGCAAACCACCTTCCCTGAAGTGAGGAACTGCTCCCATTTATGAACATCTCACATTTGCAGTGGTCAAAGATTTCCTTAGGGTTGCTACGTCCACACAATGAACAAAAATTTGATTCTGAGATGAATTGCTAGGCAGGAGGCCGATATTTCGCTTGCTCGGAGGTCAGCCTCTGGATCTCCTCCTTTACATTGGTCAGTGCAGGGATTGAGCCGCATGTCAGCTAACTGGTTGTGAACAAAGGCTAAGAGTCTCTGGAAGCACATAACATAGTCATAGGCACATGGTAGCCTTGAAGTAAATGCCTCTGGATGAGCAGACCTGAGTGAAGGAACATGGCATAGTTCTTGTTCATATGTCTTCTACTTACATGAAGAATAATGTAATATTTTATATGTACTATTTCCGAATATTTGGGACATTTGCAAATAAAATTGCACTCTTGGTTATTTACAATTGTGTGTGTGATAAAATAGAACAGCTTTAATAGAAAAAGTTGGACAGAGAAGTTAATCTTTCAACTCAATAGAAAATATAGCAATCCTAATTATCTGTCCAACACAATGTGCTACATGTAGAGTTTTGATTAAATTCATTAAAAATGTGCCACATTTTCCTTTTATATTTGTTTCTAGTTTGAACAGGAAGCCTCAAATGCTAAAAAAATGGTAAATTTTTTAAAAATGAGATTACCAGTGAAGTCTCTGAAGAAACTGGTAGAAATATTTAATATAGATAATTATGCAAACAAGGTTTTCATATCCTAAGTTTTAATAAAATTAGGTTTAGCAAAATTCTCTAGGGATCAAGCCCTAAGGAGTTTATCAAGATGAGCATTCAACTGGGGAAAATTGAGCTTAGGGCTAAATTGATTTAAGGGTGAAAAACTCAGTGCCTACCAGAGATCTATTCGAAAGAGTTGGTCTTATTTTTAGAATTAAAAAATATCAGCGCACGTTTGAGAAAGTTGTCTTTTATCTTTTTTTTTTTTTTAAGCTTAGAGGTTAACTTCAACCACGCTAATAAAATGGGCTTGCCTGCAGCATAAGTGGAAAGAGAAAGAGAACAATGTGCCTCTATTTTTTTTTTCTTCAATTTAGGAACATTTTACACTGAAGACTGAAGTGTAATCCAGAAGTGTTTTGACAGAACACAGGTCAGCTGTGTGGTGATGAGGTCAGCCGTATGTTTGTGTATCTGTCTTTATGTGGATATGCTTGAGTAAAAAAAAAGATTGTTTCATGTTGGTACTCATTGCTAGGAAAGAATTAAAAAGTCTTTTGAGCAATCTTTGAACCTTCAGAAACTTCATGCAAGATATCTTCAGTGTGGATTTTATGTAGGTCTCTAACTTCAACAAACCAGTAGTTTAAACACAAATGCAGGTGTTTGTGTGAGTGAACTCTACCACATGCTTTGACTCTCACATATAGGTATTGGACATGTGTGCTGAAAAACTTGAATATTTGTATCAGACAACTATAAACGAGAACAAAATCGATCTTTGCAATGATTCATTAAAGTTTCAGTTTACAGAAAATACTTGAATATTTTCGTTATCTGCAGTACTGACAACAAACTTTCATGATGCCATTTTGCCATTTTGTTCCTGATTCCTTTTCTCTCTGTTTTCTAACTTTACATTTCTCAAGACATTCCTGTTCGTCATCCACATTGAACTCCTTACAGTTCTGCAAAGTAGACTAATTTCCTGAGCTGGCCATTTAAAAAAAAAAAAAAAAAAAAAAAAAAAAAAAAAAAAAAAAAAAAAAAAAAAAAAAAAAAAAAAAAAAAAAAAAAAAAAAAAAAAAAAAAAAAAAAAAAAAAAAAAAAAAAAAAAAAAAAAAAAAAAAAAAAAAAAAAGGCCTGGTTCGTTTGGTATCAAGATTTAGTTTAGTTCTGGATTCATTCTGACTCCAGTGGCTTTTACTTGAGTTTGACAGATGGAATCACTATTCTTCTCTTTGTCATTCAGCATGTTGTATGAAAGTATCACAGCTGCTGTATTAATTTTGGTATGGGGGTCTGTGCCTCATCACATAGTTCTTGAGTAAAAATGTGTTGTTTTATTTTTAGAACTTTTGTCATAGAACACAGTCCAGCTGATCTGAGGCTCAATAAAAGTTTGTTAAGTCCAAGAATGCATGTGACTGGAGGTAAAAGAGTTGATTAGATTATGAACTCTTCTGTATTTTATTTGAGTCTGAAAACAACTTAGACATTGGATAACTATGTAGTTTAAGAAAAATTATTATAAAAATAAAAAAGTAGAGTACACTCAATAGGACTTCATTTTTTGGGAGGACTGGCTGATGAATAAAGGAGCTTTTTGTAATAGGAAGAAAAGCCCAGTCAGGTGTGGATGAAGTGAACAAAATAATCCAACCTTTCCTTGAAAAAGTTGGAAGACAACAGCACTTGTACACAACAAGAATAGAGGTAAGTTAAAACGGTTGATGAGATAATCATGGTATATAATATCTTATCTTTTAAATTGTGGATGAGGATAAATCAATAAATGTCTCAGTAGCAAAAGGAATCTGGAAAATTAGAGTCAGATTTCATAATTACTTGAGAGATATCTGTATTGAGATAAGAAATGTTTATGTGACTTTTCAAAATTTTATAAGAACTTAATGGAGGTAGGGCAACCTAACCGTATGTTCCTGATACCCAGTGTTTCCTGATGTTTCCACAACCGCTCATCAGAAAGAGCAACAGAACCTCAAAACAGGGAATGAGTTATTCCATTACAAATGAAAATCAGTCACCAAAGGAAACTTAGCACTTCAGTTCTACTTAATTTAATCTGTTCTTTTAATTCAGATTAGAACATTCTCATCTTATTTTTAGTGAGCTCTTGCATTTTTGAGCTAAATATGCAACCATAATAAACAAAAAGTTTGCTGAAAAAAGTCAGGAATTTAAGAAAGGGAATCAGGCCAATATATTTCAAAAATAAACTGTTTTCAAAAATGTTGAAATTTTCAGTCAGTCTTTGATATCTCAGGAATTTTTGACATCTCCTACATGTAGTTTATAACAACTTCTACTGCAGCTGTCATATATGTTGATTGTGAGAGCTGAAAAGCTTACTTTTTTTCCTTTTTTAAAAAAAAATATTTGGCCTTAGGCAAAATAAACATAATAGTAATAAACTTTTTTTTCGTCCACAAGGTGGAGCTCAGAACTCCTTCCCTCATAGCTTAGTGGAGTCAAGGAGGATGAGAACATTGAGGCAGAACTTTGAAGCTCCTGAGATTACCTACTGGCTGACAATGAACTGATTCAGTGCTTTCCTCTGATTTTAGGAGAAGTGTCTTTGCTTATAATTTTTTTTCTTTTTAGTGTCTTCTCTTATTTTTCTTTCTTTCTGTACTAATGTTTTGCTACAACCCGGTGTGCTACAGGCTAATCCACTGGTTATCTAGCTCCTCAGAGAAACCTTAGGTACTCAATACGTTCTGTGATCTTGAAGTCAATCCCATGTTTTCCAAAATATCTTTATTTTTTAGCTTAACATCCTGAAAACTATATTTTACAAAACATTCCCTTCCTCCTACTCAACTAGCAAATCTGATTTACAATTATATCCAAGAAACATTGAACATAAGACAGACAAATTAGGGAAGAGTTTTGACCTGTAATGTGGCTCTGTCAAGTTCCCAGAGGACACCCCGGCTAGGTAAGATTTCTTCTGCCTGTACATTTAGATATTTAATTCCCTCGGGGAGTTAATGGCTCTTGCCATGATGACTAACTAATTGACCATTAATATTGTAGAGCCCTGCTCTACATATTCCAATACAGCTAATTCTGAGGCCAGTCTCTCACTCCCTCCTTCTATCGGAGGATAGATTTAGGGATCAAGGATAATATATTTGGGATTATCTCATGTTATTCTAAGTGGCTCAAAAAGGTTCAGGTTCATTCAGCTAATTTGATGACCTTTGAAATGTAATCTGCTGCAATAAGACATCAAAACTCTCCTTAACCCAAGGATGCCAGATTTAATATTCTTCAAGGACTGGGCTCTAAATCATCTTAATAGAAGACATAAGCTTTATGCATAGAATTATTTGTGCTTGCAAGGGGAGAAAATCAGCATTCATTCAAGTGAGGTTCTCTTAAGAAAAGAATTTGCTAAGAGACTGCAGTGATGGGTGATGAAGAGGATGGTTTTTAGAGTTATCAACTCCTTCTGCTCACTCACTCTTCCTCCAAATGAGGTCTCCGCCATCACTGTGTAACTGGAGGAATTACGTAATTCAAAAAAGCAACACATGGACTTTTTAAATGACTGATGAGAACAACAACAACAAAAAAAAGACTAAGTTAACAGAAAGCAGGCAGATGTAAACAGCAGTTGAGCACCCACAAGGGCCAGGCCTCGTTTGACATTTGAAAATATCAGGCTTTCTGTAACTACCCTTCTATATGTGATATAATGAAACAGAGGGACTAAAGTTCAATTCTCTGATCCTAAAACCTGTGACATTTACTTGACTTCACGTTTTAAAAGCTGCAAGAACCTCTACTGTCATTCAAATTTTAGGTCTCAATAGGACTGTATGCAACTTATCTGAAGGTTTATACATGCATATGCTGTTGTGGTCAACACAGGGCCCAAGGGGCACCGACTTTTCTTTTCGATTTTTCATATCGTCAGAAATCATCATTGTTAAAAACCATTGGCACAATTCTTCTGGTGTTCCTTCTAATTGAGCAATGGTTTTCAAACTTAAAAATGCCTCAGGATCTCCTGAAGGACTTGCTAAAACACAGATTGTTGGTCCCCAAGCCCCGAGTTTCTGATTCACTAAGAGGTGGAGCATTTGCATTTCTACAAGATCACAGTCTGCTGCTGCCAATCCAGCAACTTCCCGGTGTGAATCCCTAGAAAACAACTGGTTTTTCTAACGTGCTGGAGGAGCTTACCACCCCTTGTAGGCTTCAGTCTGAGTCGACTTCTCAGTTCCTCCATGTTCCTCCTCTTCCTCAACATGCCTCTAATCAAAGGCAGAGGATGAAATGAAATCCTCATCAGAAAGACACCAGGTTCTTACCCCCTGGGGAAGTCACTGGATGAAAGATTATGGGTTCTTGGAGGTCTAACCTGAGCAAAGATCCCCACCCCAACAACTGACTCTGATGAGACTCTGGAGTGAGTGGGAAATAAAATTTTTGTTTAGATTATAGAATTTGCCAACATATATTATTGGAGTGTGTCTTTCTGGGCTCTCTCTTAACTGTGTTCAGTATATCTACTTCCTATTTACTAGGACAACTTCATGTTATAAATCCCTTTCTAAGCGTAAGGCTGGTTCCTCACAGGCTCCTAAAGCAATGGCACTAAGTGTTAGCATACAATGCATCGCTACTGTTGTCACTGTGTGTTCTGGAAGGCAACATTTCTTCTCCTTCTTTATCCCCACATGTCTTTTATCACTCAAATAATAATTCAGTGTTCATCTCTTCTATGAAAGCATCTTGGGTTATTCATTCACTTCATTAGGTTTTTGCTCTCCAAGTATAAATTAACAGTCCTGAAGTAGGTTTTGAGCACCTCAAAATCAGTAAATCAAGCTTACTATACAAGAGTAGAGACAAAGTAATTAAAGGAAAGTGAATAATGTTATAAAGGGAATGTTTGCTGTTTTGATGGAAGCATGTAAGAAATGTGCCTAACCTAGTCAGATTAAGTACATATTGGCCAGGCACCTTTCATGTGAAAAGATATCCCAAGCCAACCAAAGCAATATGTGATGGCCCAGAGACAACAGAGAAGTCACAAGAAGCAGAACGCAGTTGCGAGAGTGATGTCAGAAAGCTAGGGTGGGATACAGAGGATAATAAAGAAAGCGTAGCACACAGCAGATCCCACGCCGAGGAAACACCGTTATGGCAAGTAAGGGATAAGAGGAGGCTGCGAGGTAGATGGTGACCAAGATCACAGGAGTGTTTGGAGTACATCCTTCTACTCATATCAAGTTACGGAAGGTATATAATTGTAAGAGAAATATGATTGAATTTGCATTCTCAAAAGATTTTTTGATAACATGACATAGAATGGGGAACAGAACAGTAATCTCGAAAAAGGACAGCTCACCCCTTATTATATTCTCATTTGCATTATTTTTCATATAAGGTTTTTATGTTCTGTCTGTTCAATTTCATGTTAAATTCTTTAAAAACAGGAGGTATGAGATACTGACACATTATTTTTTTTTCCCTGCAGCTACAGCACACAAAGTGAGGCACATATTTTTTCAGTCAAATGATGTTGATTAGATGTTTGATTAAACTTAACTTTGAGTCTAGGACCCTGCTGAGTGGAGAGAGATTTCCTTGCAGCCCTGCAGGAGAGAAGCAGCTGTATATTCCTGCCTTGAATAGATAGCCTAACCTGTCCATAAGGGGGAAATGACTATATCCTTACCAGGGAGGTGTTGGGAAGTTTAATTAGCCAGTGTTTACAATCTTCTTTGAAGCTGAAAAGTGCTAATTATGTTTTTCCCACTTTAAGAGTTTTAGTCACATGGACCATATCTTAAAAGCCCCGTGTTAGCAAAGTTCTACCTTCACAAATTTAGGAGGGTAGCTCTTGAAAATGCATTTTGTAGCAAGAAAACCTTGTAGTTGCCAGTCAAGCTCAAAAGTTGGAAGTTGGGAGACTTGTATGTGTTGGTGGAGACCTCAGGGAGACTCTGTTGATATCCATAAACTAGCAAGAGGCATTTAAAG
The DNA here is from genome assembly GCA_004027205.1 of Ctenodactylus gundi. Classification (NCBI taxonomy): domain Eukaryota; kingdom Metazoa; phylum Chordata; class Mammalia; order Rodentia; family Ctenodactylidae; genus Ctenodactylus; species Ctenodactylus gundi. The sequence continues at coordinate 211,830 of PVKB01002459.1, forward strand.
AGCATTGTTCCATGAAGCAATTGCTTTTACCCTGGAGATTTCTTCCTGATTACCTTTGCTACCACCTTCATGGATTCAGGGGTAGTAACTCCAACAAGTTCAGGCATGAGCCCCCTTAATTTTTCATATCTACCATGAGTGAAAATTCCAACAACATATTAAGGAGAACTATGTTTAGTAGTAATATGCTCATAAACTGAAAGAAATTGATCGAGAAGCCAAGATGCAGTCACTAGGCCAGATTTCATCTGTCCCTCCAATAATGAGAGTTCACAAGCTTGTTTTATTCCTTTACATAATAAAAAAATTCATAAAATGGATATGCAAAAGTTTTTCCTTTATCTCTCAAAGACCTATTTTCAGAATCTGTGTTTCAGTTTTTAAGTTGCATTTTTATTTTACATGGTTTCCCCCCATTTTATTGATATGCATACATGCAAAATTTAAGGTTTACAATGGAGTTGAGCCTTTTATGCACATATGTATCTTGTCAAGGTGACAAGGACTTTCCCACTCTCCTTTTGTCCCTCTCCCTACCCTCCTCTCCCTCCCTCCCTCCCCTACCCTGCCCCCCTGGTTCACTTTGTTTTTCATTTTAAGTTCCATAGGAGTTGTGCTCTGGGACTCTCACATCAGAGAAACCATTCAATGTTTCAAAATGTAAATTTGTACAACCCCTTTGGAAAGCAGTATGGAGAGCTCTCAAAAGACTAGAAATAAATATCCCCTTCGATCCAGGGACACCCCTCCTGGAAATATATCCAAAAGATATTTTGTTTTGTTTTGTTTTGTTTTTTGAGTGGGAGGAGGGAGAATATATTTCCTGCAGAGGAAAACTTACACCCTGCTTCAAGGTAAGTGATATTATTAAATTTTTTCAATATGCCATATTGAAAAAAAAACCCACAACCCAAATTGTACCTGTTCATATAAATTACTTACAATAGGTGTCAGGTTATAATAGTCAGTGGATCAAATATTTTGTAATCTGCCTAGAGCAACCTTGTGGTTATTTATGTTCAAAAGTCTACCATTTGCAGTTGGATCCTAAATGGGAACAGACACTCATGTAAAGGAGACCACTCTGTACAAGAGCCAATCACAGTGGATGGTACTGGTGTCTATCCACCATCACATCTGTTATGTTCTAAGCACTGTGCTATGTGCTTTGCATATAACATTTCATTTCACTCTCTTAACAATTCTGTGAATTAGGTGCTATACCTGCTATTTTGAAAGAATGAAATTAAAAATTAACATGGGTAAGAAATTTAGTCAAACGTGTTTATTTTTAAGTGAAATATTTGCAAATAATTTTTTGGACCAAAGCCTGGACACTAAAGCACTGCAACCGTACTTCTCAAACTAAAGCATCAAATATCCGGCAAGAAGTACAGACTGCCATAGATAACTTCCGATTGTCTTGTAAGAGTCAGTTTAAGTTCGTAGCAAGGAGTGGAAACGCATAAAACTTTTACCTAAATGTTCCAGATAAAGAATAATATTTTGTACTTGTCATAATTATGGCAAGACATTTATAATTACATTTCAAACTCTTTTGGATTTTACTTCATTTCTTTCCATGGTCACTGTACTTTGAAGAAAGTTAGAAGTATCACATACTGCTGTACGATACACATCAATGTTTCTCTTTGAGCTTCATTTAACCAAACTCCATGTTGGCCACAATTTTGCATTCCCACACGCTTGCTGGGCTTGTTATGGAAGAAGTTGGACGATTGTAACATTGTATTCCGAAAGTAAGAGTGCTGTCATTCTTTTTAACTCTTCTAGTACCAAGAAAGTTCTAATAGAATAAAAGCAATTACACAAAGACTTGTCCTTACATAGTACTTAGAAAACAAAGTAAAAGGAAAAAAAATGGAGTGGGGAGTATCTTCTGAATAGTAATACATCCCGTTACATTGTATTGCACTTGATACCTTTGAAAAGGTAAATGTCACGGCAAAGGCTGTCAAGGTTATCATTAGGTGTCTCACTTATTTATCACAAGGGTGGCTTCCTTGTTCAATTATTCAAGTCCTGTGCTTTTCTACTTGAGATAGAATGTCTTTGATTTGCAAGGGAGATTAGGGATGAAATGCCTTAGTAGAGAATGATGCTGACTCAATGCTTTGTGTTCAAGTTCACAGGTATTCTTAATATTTAAGTTGAACTATCCTATGATAGAAATTTCATTAATAGTCTAAAGTTCATTCTGGAACTGTTTTCCAGGGCTATAGGTGGTAAACCTCTCAGAAAATGTGTGTGTTGATAGCTATATATCAGTTTTCTATTTTTGAAGACCTTGTTCTCTGAGTGCTAACTCCCAAGTTCCTGCCGGTCAGAATGATCTTTGTGCCCTGGGACCAGTCCAAACTAGTGCCGCTTAGCCCACTAATTGCATTAACTCGCTAAGTAGCGAAAGTGCGGGGCTTGTCTGATAACATTCCAAACTGAATCAATTATCGGCCTAATCCATAACTATTGGTGTCACATGAGACACTCTATACCTTCCAATTTCTTCAGTTCTTTTTGCGGCTAAGTGTATCATATACAGAAGACTTTGTTAGTGGTAAATACAATCCAACCTCATGGAATTTGTGGCTTTCTCGAGTCTAAAGAGAGCTATGAACTCCCATTTCCGCACATTTCACAGCCCAATGATCTTAATGTACCCACATGTATTAGGGGGCAGATATTAACTTACACACTTTCCCAAAGAGTGTTATATTGGGATCAATATTTCATTAGCACTCTCCAGAGCTAATGATTAAGCTGTGCACCAGCTGGACCCAATTCTCTGCCATGAGTCATTGACATTTGCACTGTGGCCTGTGAGGTAATCTGCCCTTTTAAAAGAATGAAAAAGGTTAACCCGGACCCTTGTAAACCTTTATCAATGACTTGACATCATTAAAATCTGTCCAGTCCATTTTCTGGCAGTCAATCAAACATAGAACTCCCTAGAGTCACATGTTCTCAATTCTTTGAACTGAGGATATCAAGCCAACAATCTCTTAAAAAGTATCATTCAAATGTCTAATAAATGCTCTGAACTATACACCGTTGTAGATAAAGAAATAGAAAACACCTGTTGCCTGTCCTCAAGATACTTGTTTTCTATTTTAAAAAATGACATGAGAACTCAAAAATAACAAGATTTTAAGGATGAAGCAGTAAACAAAATAAAGAAACAAAAAAGCCCTGCAAATCACAGATAGTTGCGTTTTTCCCTCAGAAAGTATATCTGATATCTGAAAAAAGAGAATACAAACATGGGAAATTGGAATTGAGTTGACTTTCTAAGAACTGATGAAATGTTCATAGTTTGGAAAGAAGCAAGAAAAGATGCCATTTGAGGAAAATGAGAAGTGCAGATGTCAAATGAATAAACAGGACATTCAAAACTATTTTTCTTCACACAGATTATTGTCCATATGTGATCTGAACCACTGTCACTCAGGCATAAAGTTAATTTTTGTGCTAAACTAGAAAATTGTAAGTAGAACCTGTAGAAATAAAAACCAGAACAGTAGCTTGCATTAGGTATGCGGGTTTCTTGGTTATACCATACAGCTAAAGAATAAACTTAAGGAGGCAATGTGGAATCCCCCAGGTGTATCCTGCCACCCAAACAGCCATTTTTATTTCTTTACGTACATTGCAGGCATACCCATAGCTGCCCTCCAGCAGGTAGGCTTCTCTCTCCAACAAAGCTTCCCTCCCAATCTCTGTTCTCCCTAAGAAGATAACTACCGGATTGCTCTTGGCAGCTTCCAAAAACACTTGCATCTCCTGAATGCCTCACATAGAGGCTTCCACGGTTCCCACTGGCCATCGGCTAAGTTTTCATTCGCCCAAACTCACAGAATGACAGATTCCATAATTAACCTTCCTAGAGGTTCCTTCTTCGTTGGCAGTGGGTGTGGTGAACATCAAAATCCCATCCTGTTAGCAGACTCAGCTTAATATTAAAAGCTTTGTCAATGACAGCAAACGAATGCTTGGGGGCGGAGTGGGACTGAGGTCCTTGAGAGGGAAAATGACTGGGCGATTTGTTTCATCCAATTGTGAAGTGCTAGGGAGGAAATTATTTTGTTTGACCCCCCTCATTCTACTGAAGAGGAACATGGAAATCTTATACACAAGCCCACAACTCATCATGTGACAGAAAGTTGGTGACAGACCTGCTCTCGGCACCTCAGTGGGAAATCTACGGACTCTAATACCACAGCCATGATGTATATATTTCTGAGGCTCTGTCATGCCTAAAAGGGTGCATTGCTCATAACAAATGCAAAATATAAAGAAATATAAGAAAGTAGTCTGGAGGTAGATTTTTAAAATTATCATTGTTAAAATATTTTAGTTAATTCCTGATTTCAATTAAGTTAATTATATTTTCCTTCAATTATTACACTGAAGGCTTTTTCATAACTACTTTTTACCTGTAGTCTTCTATTTCTCTTCTAAATGAAATTAATTACTCTCCGCTAAGTTGGTTACTTTCCTCTACCTATTTTTTTAATCATTTTTCCTGTGCATTGCACATCTCACTGTTCTGCTGAGGTTGTCTGGATTCATTAATTAGCCCAATGCATGCAATATGTTTATAATGTTAACATTGACCTTATACACATCATAAGTGAAAAATGGAATTCTATCTAATTCTAATTATTATTTGATAATTTTTTATTTTAAATTTATTTAATAAATTTTAAATTTTAAAATTATTCAATACATCGTAAATTAATATTATTCCATATTAGGTATATGGAGGCTATAACAAAAGAAACGATTATTGCATATTGAAAATGAGAAATAATTAAATAATGATTTAAGTGACAGCTCAGTAAAAAAGAAGGGATGATTAAAAATATCAAATTGATTTTTATGCAAATAATAAATTTAATAATTCTGTTCAATAGAACAACTTTTTTTCTTCTGAAATAGGTGAAGAGAATGATGAGCTCATGAATAAGACTTAGATAAACATAATTAAAGGCATTGAAATTTTTCTAGGTGCAAAGGATATGGAAGAAACATTGGAGACAGAAAGAGTATGTATGAATAAAGAAAAATGATGTTTGTGTTTTTTAGTCAGCAATTACTAAGTGGCCTTATTTTGAAATGAATGATGATCTCTTTGGGAGTCAGAAATGGTTACATAGAACCAGTGAAGATTAATTTTGCAATACATGGAATCATATGGGAAGTTATATTGTACTGAACCAACCTTAAAAATAGGTACTCACAGAGCAGGGCAGCCTCACCAACAAAGGCTTCAACTGAGCTACATTTAAAATGGTATTGAAAGCAAGTTGGGAAAGCGAATTAAGATGAAAGTGGCGGCCCATGCCTGTAATCCCAGCACTTTAGCAGGCTATGGCGAAATATGAGTCTGGCTTGAGTGATTTAGCAACTTATTGAGTCCCTGTGTGAAAATAAAAATTAAAAACAAAAAGCTTGGAAATGTAGCTCAGTATAAAGGCTCTAAGTCGAATTCTCGGTATAAGAATTAAAAAGTCTAGAATAGCAACCAGAGTAGAAAAAAAAATATATAGGAAGAAGGAAGAAAGTCTTGTTATTGATTAGTTATACTTCATCTTTATTTGTGAGTTGTATTCTCTAACATTCAGCACTGATATCGAATAATCAGCTTTTAGTTTTCAAAAATTAGATTAAATACATTTTGCATCCTGAGAAAGGAGGTAGCAATAGGGGGAATTTGAAGCTTTTCATTTAGTGCTTATGAAGTTCTCACAGTAGAATATGCACTAGGCTGTGCTTCCTTTTTTTGCAATTAATAATTATTGATTTTTAAAAATGTCACTTTAAACTAGCACTGACAACTTTATATGGTGGTTGCTTGATTATTAGATCTCTGTGTACTTCTTGTTTCTTCGTGTTCAGGAGCTAATGAAAAGAAACAACAGTGTGCATTTTTCATGATATTTAGTCTGAGACAACAATTGTGAGAAAAAAAGATTGGAAATATGATTAGACCAAACTAAATAATATGCAGTTGGACTACATACTATATTCTGACTTTAAAGTGGGAAAACTTCTTTTTTTCATCAACCAAACTATTTTAAAAAACAAATTGTCAAAATGAATTTCATCCTAAGAAAAGCAACTTTAGAAGCACACTGGTCAAATAAGGAAACTGAAGGAGACTGATTCTCAGAAAAGTACAACATGTGTTTTTAAAGATATTTAAAAGGTAAATAAGTTGTGAAGAACATATTTTTCAGAAAATATAATCAAGAATAGCGTGAGAAAGCCACTTTTGCAACTTTCTTTTTATTATTACTGTTATTATTCTGTGCATTTGAGTTCTTAAGCTATAAAAACTAAAAAAATAGATGAGACTCAAACTTCTCATGTTTATCAAATTAATTGAGACTTTTTTTAACCCTTTGTCTTTTTATATAGAGAATCCAGCATGCTGGATTCACATGTGCATATATGACCTAGGTTTAAGTCACAGCCAAATGTGTCTCTTTCTCCCCTCCCCCATATAACCTGCAAAGTTACTGTAATATAAATTTTAAACATTTTTATTTCAATTATAAATATTAGTATGGCTCTTAAAAATAAGAGTACTTAAAATCTACAGGTTCAATAACAGCATCAAACCAAAGAAGTTAACAATAACTTTTTCATATCAATAATTATCAAGTCAATGTTCATTGAATTTTTATACCGTCATAAGTACCACAAGATGGATTTGTTAATGACATCCAACTGCTGTTGTCCAGCATGTGCTTCTATCTCTTGATCTCTTTTCCACATCTTGGACTTACCTGAAGAAATATGACAATCGCATTTAGTTTCAATATATTAGGATAAGAATCTTTGAGATATTGGTTTATATTTCTAAAATAAAGCATTCACTATGTGGCTATCTTTCATTTTACTACAATAACAACCTGAGATAATTTTTCTTAATTCGTTTTTTATCAGGATCTATGGTATAAAATTCATTTCTAATATTATCTTCTTTTTCTTGTATTTTACAGTATTTTCATAGTACTTATGAAGATTTTATTTTCAGTCATTTAAATTTGTCTTTATTTTAAAGAATTTATGGTGGATTTTTTAAAATGGCTAATAGTAAGAGTAGAAGATAAATGCTAATATTGATATTAATGTCTTTATTCCCTTTGTGCTTAAAGATGACCTTGATTTGATAGAAGATCTCCACTCTATTTTAACACGAAGATCATTGATCCATTTTGATTTGTTTTAGTACAAGGTGAATGACATGGATGTAGGTTCGTTCTTCTGCCTATTGGTATCAGTTTTCCCAGCACCATTTGCCAAATGGGCTTTTCTTTTTCCCAGCATATGATTTGGTCCTTTTGTTGAAGATCAGATAGCGTAAGGTGCTTGGAATTGTCTGCCGCTTAAATTCTGGGGGCAGGTGAGCATGTGGGAGGTGGGGAGAGGGAGGTAAAAATAATGACGACACATTATGTATGAACACTGATTCCTCAAGTGGAATTTTGTAATTATTTCTTGCAAAAAGAGTGAAATAAAATAATTGCTCAAAAGCAACTCTTAATTACTTAGTTATGTTTTCAAATATTGTAGACAATCTGGTGAAATAAAACTCTTTCCTTCCTTCCTTTCATTCTTTCTTCCATTTTTTGGTACTTGGGATTGAATGCACGGCCTTTACACTGAGCTGCATACCCAAAATATTAAAAAGAATATTTTACTTTTTTAAAAATAAAATTACTATTTTTTCTTAAAATTGGGAATTGAGGTCATACAGGTGTTACAAAGACCTTGGAGATCCTCCTTCTTTTTCCTGAAAGATAAGTATATTTCACATAGGATCTTATTAGTTGGTAAGTTACCCAGCCAATGTTTAAAACTTTTGAGACTGTTGAGATTACAGGTGTGTTCCACTTAACCTGAATTACTTTTTCTTTTAATTGTCATTATTGTGTGTGTCTGATATTTCTATATTTTTATTTTCTTCAAAATTTGATACTTTCACTAAAAATTGTTTTGAACCAATTTTCTGAAGTACATAGTGTAATTACTTATTTGTATTTTCCACTTTGTTTATTGTATGGTTTCAAAATCATACATTCAAATTATCAATTTTTAGTTCTATTCTTTGTCATTTCTTTAGTTCCCTGTGTTGGAGAAAATTTTGTACACCTTTTAAGCTACATACAATAATATTCAATTTCACATTCAATATCTAAATATATATTCTCTCAAAATTATTGCATTTTTAATTTGCTTCAATTTTTATATTTTTATCTACCAATTACCAATGCCATTGTTGGCACTTGGTTTTGTGTGTTTTTCTAGTTCACTCTTCATTTCTGAGATATTTTACAATTTTTTTAGGCTTTTGACAAATATTTACCAAATCTTCTTTCTTTCCTAATTAAATCTTTTCTGAGGTTTGTAATCTTGGATTTTTTTTTTCTATTTCATAATTCCTACCATTGTGTAATGTACTCCATTTGCAGATTTAGAAAATTTATTTTGATGGCATTTCTGCATGTGTTGTCTCTATTGACACTAGTCAGTATACTATGCGTTCTCATTCTTAAAGACAACTGAAAAGTATCTGACTGGTATCTTTCTTTTACTCCTTTAAAATGAAAATTACTATTCTTTTCTTAAAATCGGGAATTGAGCTGATACAGCTTTTCTGTTATCAGGACTCCTGAGATCCTCCTTTTCCTGTAGCAATGTGGAAAATAGATTCAGAGCCACTCGGACACTGTCCCACCAGTGTTAAATGCAGCATCTGCCCGTAACTTTCGTGTCACTGCCATGACTCCTTGGATCCTATCGGAAAACTTCTTTAGAATATCGAGCTTTGTTCTGGGAGGTAGTTTCTTTCCTATGCTGTTATTGTGCTCCAAACCATTGAGGCTTTCTCTCCATCCTCCTGTAGTCCCGAGCATGGTGTCTGTCCTTAGCCTGGGTAGGTGGGGCTGTTTTCAAAGTGTTCACATGATTCTCGATGCATACTTCATGTCTTAGGGGATATGTGCATCTTTTCAGGGCAGTGTGATACCATCTCTTTGTTTTCTTTCTACTTACCTCTGTTTATCATTATAAAATTTTAGAAGTAAGAACTACGGGTGTTCTTAGATTCAGCAGTAAGTTTTTAACACAGCCATAGTACGTATGGCAAGAAAACTTGATAAGGCAGAATTTACTTACTACAAAAATTCCAGTAAAATACACATTGTCGTTATTCCCCCCACAGCACCCCTCCAAAAAAACCCTTGCCCTAACTTCACACATTCTCATCTAGTCACTCTCACAACTTTATGAGTGACACAACTCAGGAAGGCTTCCTTCACGAGGCTTTTTCCCCCTCTTTTTTCTTTATCCCCTTGGCTGATTCACTCCTTCAACGTCTGGGATTCTCAGAATATCTTTAAAACAACCTTAGAGGCACACTTTGTGCCTCATCTACTTTATGTATCTGATCTGGTACCATGCAGCTTCTGACTCCTTCCTAAAGCCAACATGGCCACGGAAGGCAAGCATTTTAAATTGAAAACTGAAGAAACCACACAGTATTGAGATCTAAAGAAATGAAGAATGAAAATTCCCACAATGATAAGGACGCATCCAAGGGGCACATAAGCCGACTAGGATAGCTTGTCAATTGCTGTGAAAAAAGTCATAGTAAAAAGTTGAGTTAAAATCCAAGGCATGGAATAAATATTTATGACATCTATGAATTCAAACTGATGTAATAAATAAACATGGAAAAATATATATCTAACGTTAAAAATGCAAACAATTTCTGCACATACCTCAGTGGAAATGAAGCATAAATCTTGTCTCCTTACACGTGATCTGTGTTTACTGACTTTCTTTCAGAGACAACAGTATGTAAAAGAAGTAAAAAAAATATAGAGAGAGAGTTGAGAAAACTGTCAAATATTACCTCAGCCAGGTCAATAAAGTCAACATCAATAATGATAAGTCACATGCTCTATCAATCTTGATATGATGCTATGAGAATATCACTTTCCCTTTATGAACATCCTTAAACATATAACCACAGTGTAATTGTGTAAAAATCTTAAGAATCATCAGATGAATTCAAGTCGAAGGAACTCCTACAAGTACATGACCATTAATATTCCAAATCAGGTCACAGTAAAGGAGAAAGGTCAAAAGATGCGCAGAAGGTCTAAGGAGGCATGCTGGGTAGTTATAATGTAGTATCTGGAATCATGGCACAGGTACATCACACAAACACCTTTGGAAATGTGAACAATATAGATTTTACCTGATGACACTATATCATTATTAATTCACTAATTGGACATATACATCATAATAATGCAAGAACATAATAGTAGAAAAAATGAAGTTAGAGTTAAGTGTGCTTTTTCTGTACTGTCTCTAACTTTTTTTCTGCAAATCTAAACTGTAAAAAAGAGTTTAAGAAAAAATAATTTACATATTTTGTCTTGATGTTAGGCAGCCAACATTTTACATGAACACTCAGCTACAGTCTCTATGAATAGTCTCACGTTAGTTTTGCATAGGCAGAGCACACACACACACACACACACACACACACACACACACACACGCACACATTTGCACATACTCTTGAGACATAAGGTAGGTAGCAACAAAAGAAATCAAATCAAGAAAAACCTGAAAATATGTTATCTCTTTGTATGTGTCTCTTCACACAAGACAGTCAAAAAACCCATCTTGTGTTATGCCTATCGCTTTGCTAAAAACCTCATACACTAATTTTCTGATTTCCATTTGAGAGTATTTTGATACAGCCTAACATATGTAAACCATTTATGTTCTGGTTCAAAGAATTGTTTTTTACTTCACTTCTCTAGAATACCTGATCTTAGAAACTCATTTGCTCAATGGGAGTTCTTGAATACTTGGATAGGAAGAGGGAAGCATGCCTTGCCCCAGGCCAGTAAATAAGTGACAATCTGCAAATTTAATATAAAAATGATTAATTTTCATAGATAGTGGTGCATCCCAGCAAAACCTTGCAAATTTGTTCCATTAAATAGGTGAAAAATAAAAACTTAATGAAATCTTTTATTTATAGACCTTTTTTTACAATAGAAAAAATGCAGTGTTTTTCTAAACCTGGATGATATTTTTAACAGATTTTTATATCTTCACAAAACAAAGACCTACTTAGAGGCACATACCTACTCATACCTACTTAGAGGCACATACCTACTCATACCTACTTAGAGGCACGCTATTTAACTCTGTATCCCAAAATATTTAGAAGGGAAATTCAAGCTACTTTAATAATAACATGGCAAATCTGCTATTTTATAAGTAATCAATAAACAGGTGACTTTAGTGCAGCTAGACAGGATAATGATCATTTCAAGGAAGTGACATCATGAGGATTCACAAGCTGACAAAGGATTTGGTAGTGCTTTAGTTCGACCAGCCCATCGCATCTAACCTCAATAAACATTTCTACATTTACTTGTCATCTAATTCCTTAGAATGATTTTAAGTGACATTTGTTAGACCTTTCATAGATCATTCCACCAACGGAGAAATGGCTTTACAAACCAAAGGAAAAAATAACAATATGAGAGATGAATTGTGTATTATATTTCTAGACAGAAAGAAGTAATAAAGATTTTATTGTAGATTTTATTTACTTGTTTATTTACTTGCTGTATTCTATTTCATTCACTTTGAAGACTAAAAAAGAATTATGGAATCACAGTGGCAGCCCTGTTAATTTACCAAGTGTACTTGGTCCAATGGAAACGCACTGTCATGTTTATAGCCTGCATGTAAGCAGATTCTGCTCTTTACCAGAGATGAAGATTTCTCAATTTCCAGGACGTATCTTATTTTACGATATCCAGGGAAATTATTTGAGTATGACATTAAAATAATAATTTGAGTATGACATTAAAATAATAATGTGTGTGTGTGTGTGTGTGTGTGTGTGTGTGTGTGTGTTTCTGCCTTCTGCAAGAGATCTCTGAAGTCTGCAGGACTTTACGAATTATAGAAAAATTTTCAGTCGTGCAATTATAGCACACATGCACAAAGAAATACATATGTGTGTGTGTGAGTGTATAGAGAGAGATACAGAGACAGAAATAGAGAGAGATTTGATAGATATAGAGATCACACTGTGCTGAAAGTTTTAGCAATAAAATTATATGGTAGGAGAAGAGAAAAAAGACATGCTGGGTCCAGTTAGTTATTTACTTCTTAAGACAGTCTCTTTTGATATCTTTGGACTAAGGTCAGAGCACATGTAGGTTGGGGTTACTTTCTAGAGCTGGAAATTTCACCCATATGGATATTTTACAAGATTTTGAAGAACTAGTAAATCTCCTTCGTTAGTTGTCCCATCATAAATAAATTCTTGCCCTTGAGTGATACAAAGTATCCTGCCAACCAAACACAAGCATTGCAATCAGCCTGAGCAAGAGACATGCTGAAATAGTAGTAAGTCACTGAGTTAGAGAGTTTTGTTTGGAATAGTAGTTTATGCTACTAAATTAGGTCACACATCAGGGGATGATAGAACCCAGGCGCTTTCTTAATAAAATATCCTTAGTGTTGGATATTTGGTTTGTTTCTTTGTGTGTGTATGTGTGTTTTTGTTTGTTTGTTTTGTTTTGTTTTGTTTTGTTTTCTCAGGCAACAAGAAATTATACCACAGTAGTCTGGCAACAAAATATTTGATAGAACTGAGAGTACGATGAACATAGGAGATCCAACCCAGTCAGTGTGGCATGAGGGAATAGAGTTTAAGTGACTCAGAAGGACAGTGAGTTGGCATCTTACCAGGGCTTTTAGCAATGTATTACAATAAGAAGGGGAGTTTAAGGGGAAAATGTATGATTTTCAACAGAGATTTAAGGAGAAGAAGCAAATCCAAAGTAAATGGTCTTTAAAACATTGAATAAGAGGATGCATCTGAAGCCACAGCCATATCCTCAATTTTGAACATGATGCAATAGTCAAAGGAAACATTAGTTGACATTGCAGTGAGGTATGCACATTATTAATGTGGAAGAGATGTGAACAATCGTGACCAGAGGCCATGGTAGTGGATATTGAGTATTTTCTTTTTAAATTGCTTCATTTTTGTGTTTCTTCCTACCATCCGTGTTTTGCAATGACATTTTGCAGCTTTTCTATCAAAAGGTGAATTCTAGAGTTTTTTTTTTTCCATTTCTTGAATCTAGTTCATTCTTATGATTTGTTTGGCAAAGAGAATGGAGAAGCAGCAGTGAGCCCGTTTGATAACTAACTTTTAAGGGGCTGTGGCCATTGCTGTTCTGTCTAGAGAAACTTGTACTCTGTAGACAAGCCCTGATGTCTTAGTTACTTTTTCACCACTGTGACTCAATACCCAACACCCACAGGCAAAGAAGAAAGATTGTTGAAGTTTACAATTCCAAAAGATCTCAGTCTGTTCATGGGTGGGCAGCTGAAAATGGTGGAAACACATGGTAGGGCTGCATTTAGAGCTGAAACCGGAGTGCTTAGGGCACAAATCCTTACAGCATGGTAGTACAGAGAGACTGGGAGAAAGGGCAGCACCAGCACACACTCCTCCATGTCAAACTCCCAAGCTCTCGCCCCCTTCAGCCAGGCCACACCTCCCTACCTGCCTTAGTTACTTTTTTGTTGCTGTGACTAAATACCCGACACCCACACTTAGGAAAGGAAAGGTTTATTTTAGCTCACACTCTCGAAAGTCACAGTCCATTCAGGGGTGGCCGGCAACAATCGAAGTACATGGCAGAGAGAGAGGTGGAGGCAGCTTCACTGGACAAACAGGAAGACAAGCTGAGGCTAGCTGAGACTAGTCCCTGTCCTCCAGGAGGGCAGGTGCAGCTTATGTATCCTTTCCGGTCTCTGCCCAGTAACCAGTCCCTCCTGCATCCAGATGTGGCCACTACACACCGTTAATCCTAACTTAACTGTAATCCACCCCTCCAGACCAGACCTCAGTCCACCAACATCACATGGTTCCATTAAAATACATGAGACTTTTTGGGGACACTCCAGATTCTAACCACAATACTACCCTACACAGTATATATAGGAGCATGAGGCTTTGAGGGAACATTCCAGATCAAGCTACCACCCCTGAGTAGCTACCTGGATGATAAAGACAGAAATCCCACACTGTTTGCTCTGTTTAGCAGCCACCCAACTTCCAGGAGCATCAACAAGGCCCTCTAGGCCTGGAAACCCAACACATCCACCAGACAATCATATATGCACAAGAATGTTTACTAAAATCAGCTGATACAGGACACATCAACAGGCAAATACAGCCCCATATTATTAAGAAATAATAATGGCTGTTCTCTCAAAGATATATGTTTTTGTTGTAGTTTATTACATGAAAATATGTAACTGAAATATCTCCCAAGAAACTAAACTATCGATCAAAAATTTTGGATATGCCTATAAAAGAAAATCAGAAAAAGATGCTAAAAAGTTGGGTGAAAAGACAATGGCATGAGCGAATGATGTGAGTAGACAATCTGAAGGCATTGATTAGTGAAGTGACGTTAAGAGCTTTCTACTGCATGGATGGAAGGGCAAGAGAACAGAAAAACTGTATTTGCATGGAGGAATATAACATATTGGAGATCTGTGCCTTTGCTACCTTCTCATTGCTGGGACAGAATACCTGACATCCACAACTTATGGAGGAAAGAATTATTTTGGCTCACGATTTTACAGAGTCACAACCCATTTATAGGTGTGCAGCTGCAAATGATGGAATCACCTTGGAAGGCTGGGGCTGGAGTTAGATAGAGAGTGCTTTTTGAGGCATGGCAGAGCAGAGCCAAATCACCAAGCAAGAATGGAACCAGCAAACACCCATCTAAGTCAGAAGGCAAATACTCAACCCTTCCAGCCAGCCCCCACCTCCCAAGGATACAGAGAGTTATCAGGCTCTTGGGGAACACTATAGATCCAAACCACAGCATTGGGTGATATATTTTCTGCTCACCTAAGATCGTGCTTGATTCCTTTGGATGAGTACTAGTGGCCCCAATAGAACTAAGGCCATATTAGTAATTTCATGACAAAACAGGAAATAACAATCCACTGAAAATTATCTATATTCTCAGTAAAATTCTAGGGAGTATGACACATCCAAAAGCAACATAGGTCAGTGTTTCGAGTCACCAAGGCAATTACAACCCACTGAGAAATCAGGAAGGACATGCATTATGTTTTAATAAGACAGCATTATTGAATGATGTAGCTCATTGCTTGACCTGAGCTATACCAGAGATGATTCAAAGACACTGAAGTGTATTTGTCCCATCGCCGTTAGTATGTGGATGCCCTTTGTGGTAGATATGCTGATGGCAACCCAATTGAGGCATGAAAATCTTGAATGAACCTGCACTACTTGATATGCAGGGCACACTTTTTTTTTACATAGTCACCCTTGCAGTTAGGTTTTATGCACTTATTTGCTGACTGGGGATTGAGTTCAGGGTCTTCATTCTGAGCTACTGCTCTCGCTAATTTTTCTTCTTGATTTTAAGGCACGGTCTTGACACGTTGGCCAGTTGCCTTGGTTCATGATAGTACTGCCTCGCCCTCGTGCACAGGGGGGTTGGTGTGTCTATGTTCTATTACAATGAAATGACAGCAAATCAACAAATTTCTCCTAGAGACAATGGCCAGAGGACCTCAGGAGAGGCTTGTAGGTCACCTATGGTGGAGTCACATAGGTTATACTTAGTTCTCACAGCCATGGAGAAGTAACATATGTGAAATACTGTCTACTCTCAATATCCTAGACTATAATTGGGAACGGGTGATTTTTGTCACCTTCCAGGCACAAAAACATCTTATTCTTTCCCAAAAAAGCAGTTGTTGAGCATAAAATAATTTCTTCAGTTTAGGCAGAATGAATCACACTTATCAGTCCTTGGAATGATAGGAATTCACCATAAAAATAGGGTCTCATGTACCAGGTACAACATTTGCAAGCCATTTCAAAAGAGATATATAAACCTTTTATCAGTACTGCACTTATAGTCTATGGCTTTTTAATTCTGTTTTTTTCTCCTAAATTCTAGTTTGTGGTATTGTTCGATATCAGACCATTTTCTTCAATAAGCAAATGATTCTTTCAGTTTTTGGTGTTGTTTAAATATTATAAAAACATTTGTAATATTTTCAAATGCAATTTCTCTTTAAAGTCTGCTTCTAAAAGAGTTTGATTTCAGCCTCTGTTAATTTCCATATAGATAAGCCCAATGATCAAGTTTCAGCCCCATCTTATTTGACCTTGACCTTTTTTGGTAGCATTTAACACAGTTTTACATTTTCTTTACTATGTATACTCTTTGCTTCGCTTCTAGGACTCCACATTGTGTTGGGCTATTTATTTTATTTACTTTTTAACTTATTTAACTAGTTGCTTCCTTTAAACCTCCTTTTTTTTATTCCTGATCCTTTACTTCTATTTTTTTAAGTGTTACAGGGCCCAAGCTTTAATCCTCTTTTATTCTTAAGCTACATTGATTCTTTTGATGATAATATCCTGCTTCACAGTTTTAAAACCATATAAGTGCTAATTCAAAAGTGTATCTTTTGAATCCATACTTGTGTCTCATATATGCATAATTAAATAACTTCTCTATCTCTACTTGGAAGTCTCATAGACAGCTCAGACTCAACAGATCTAGACTAACTCCTGTAGGCCCCCCAATAACCACTCTATCTATAAATATACCCCTATCTAAAATTATTTATGATGAATTTCAATAGTTGCGTAGGAAGTGATTCTTAGGATTACTTTGAAATATGATTTCTTGTTAGAGGGAAGGACTCTTAGAAATATTCTGATTCAATAGTTAGAAGTTAAAAACTGACTATTTTCTTTAAGAAAAGAATGAAATTGTCTAATATATTTGTGTATGTGGAGAAAATTCATGATAGACATTCAGCAATTTTAAGAAAAATTATAATTAGATTAATAGAACATATTTTAAAAAGAAAATCACATAATATGATAACTCTAATAACAGCAAGATTTTTTTTTCTAAGTTAAGTTGTAATAAACTACTTGGACAGTCAATAAGCAATATTTGCTCAGCTATAATAAGCCCTGTCTATTATTGCAACTAATATTTTAAGTTTAGTGTAAATCCATTATAATTTTTTGTTGCAACTAAATTATATCTACAGTGAGAGAACGGATGAGGGCAGGTAGACATTGTTAAAAAAACTGAAATATCCTTCCTGTAAGAATTTGTTAATGCTATAATGTCTAAAATGCTTGAATTAAGACACATCATGGGTTGTTATTGCAAACTAGATAGTAAAATAAACAAATGAGAAAATGATTAAGTGCAGTACAATGAACTATTGGGACAAGTAGTCATGATGTTGATGTTGGCTTGGATTGTGTTTATGTTTCATTGCTGTATTAACTTTTCCTTTGTTTTAAAATATCTTTAAAGCATCATCTACTGATTATTGAGTCATCTTTGGCACATGGTTAAATTAAGTGGAAAAGGAAGAAGAAATGAAGTAATATTCTTCTACTTTATCAAGCACACACACACACACATACACACACACTGCTACCCATGTGATCATACATAGAATTTCTTTGTAAACAGAAGCAGAGGAGAGTTTCCTTGTATACAGGAATAAATAGGAAAATCATCAAATCATCTTTCACTGTTCATGTTTTTACCTCATTCAAAATAGTTTCCATAAAGTACATTTTGAGTTAGCATGCTCTTGTTTTAAAGCACCAGATTTTCTAGGCTTTTAGTTAATTACTTGTTTAATAAAAGGGGGTAAAGTTTAAATATAGGGAAACTAGGCTTAACCTTAATAATATGCATGCTACTTCGCTAGAACTTTTATAACAAAATATCACAGTCTGGATGAATTTATCAACAGAAGTTTATTTTCTCCATGGCAGAGGCTGAAATTTAAGCACAGGTGCTTTGAAATATTTGATTTCTCTGGAAGCTTCTCTCCTTGGCTTTCAATACCCCTCTTCTTCCTCACGATGCTTGTTGAGTTTTGTTTCTTACTTTTAAGGAAATCAGTACTAAGGCCTTGAGTCTATCCATAACTTTTTAAAAAGGCTTTATTTCCAAATATTAACAGTTAATGATTAAAGTTTCTTATTTACAAATTTTGAAATAACTTTCAGTCCATATAAGTGTGTTTCATGGGCAACATGGGCAGCATGCTTCAAATACTCAGGAATTCTTAGTGTAGAAAGCAGAAGTTTGAGTTTTGTATACAGCAGACATGCACTGTTTACATCCCGTGACATATGGGACACTTTTCCACAATCTCTTCCTTACTTTTCCACATCTGTATGATAATAACCAAAATTTCATAAGATTACATGATGGATAGGAAAATATATTGAAATAAAAGTGATTAAGTGCCTAAAATTACCAGAAAAAGGAAGTTTGCAATTTGTAAAAATTATTACCCTATGCAATAAAGTCTGATTTAATATTGCACTCAAATTTCACAATATGGAATATATATATATATATATATATATATATATATATATATATAGTGAGTTTTGCTTTCAAAATAAAATCAAGTGGGCATTTTTCTTAACATTCTGTAGAAAAGTTGAGCCTAGAACATAACTAACCATGACATCACCCTCCATGATACATCCAGCTGCTAGGAGAGAGGACAGAGCATTGTGGCAGCTCAGGGCTCCTTGCTGGGCGATAGAAATGAACCATGTTGGTGGGGTGGGAGGCAGTTGTTAAAGGACCCACCACTGGTTACAGAATCACCTTCTAAGAAAGGGTCGCATTCACCTAATGTTTCTGACTCTCAGTCATTTAGTCTCCTCTGTAAAAATGTTATCAGTTTGTTTTGAAAACCAAATGATGCTGGCAATGAAAATGCTTTTCTTAAGTTGAAAATTAAACATTGAAAATGATAGTGTTATATGCAGTACCTTTAATGCTAGGTAAAAACCTTTTGTCTTGATATTTTTACATGTGTATAAACTTTTTTCTATACTATCTTACGATAAAGTTTCTAAGTTGCCATTTTTCCCTTTTCTATCTATATTGATTCTATAAACAAAGGTCTTCTGCTTTACTTTGTTCATATATATATATATATATATATATATATATATATATATATGTAAATAAATACCAATCCATTGAATAGCCAATCTCAAAGAACAAGCTCCTCCCTCCTACTTGGAACTACTACTACACTACTGTCCTGGATTTGGGTAAATTCTATCTTGGTTTCTTTATAATTTTAAAATTTATATATGCATCTTCTAAAATATGGTTTGATGTGGTTTTCTGCTGCCTTTTGCAAAGATGGAACCAAATCATATAGACTTCTCCTTTTATTGTTTCACTCAATAAATTTGCACACATTTGCTACTTGTAAGATTATACAGCAAAATAGTGAATAAGGTTCACTTAAATGTTTTTTTTCTACTTACACCTAAGTTTTCTCTTTTTCCTGATATGCATATATGTAAATATGTACTGGGACCTTTGTGCTGAGTAGCCCTGTGAGCCCTTTTCTTTTTAATCATGAAGCAGGACTTTGCTGTGTTGCCGTAATATACCACTCAAGCTGGGCTCGAACCTCCATCCTCTCACCCCGGCCCCCCTGAATGCTGGATTATAGCTCTGTATCACTCTGCTTACCTTCTTTTTTCTTTGGTTGGCTTTCATAACTAGTTTCTGTTCCTTTCAACAAGTTTTTCCTACTGATTTGCATACATGTAGATAGATGCACATAGTCTTCTTACAAAATAATAGTTTGGGCTCCCATATACTATTAAAAATTGGCAACTTTTGGCTTTACTAAAATGTATTTTGGAATTCCTTCTTATTGGGTACATGTGTTACTCACAGTTGCTTCAAGGTGGTCAGAAGTAGAGTTGTATCAAAATTATTGATTTTTTTGTTGATTCAATTGACACAGTTTCTTTTCTGTATATTTCTATCATATTTTTGCAATGGGCATGCTGGAAAACATGCCTTGAACACAATGTATTTGTATTATTGGAGTACCAATAAATAAAATTAGTAGACCAAAATCCTACATGTACTTGAAATTTGCTATTTGAATTTTAAAAGCTCATGCCAAATGGTCATTGAAAAGGAGGCTTCATAAACACACTATCTCGAAATACTGAGTCGTCACTTGATTTCTGGTGACAAAGAGTGGCATGCACTTAAACTCAGTACAAACATTTGCAACAGACCAAGCAGAAGGGTTAGAGATGAGTGACATCTTCCTTTGCCATGGTTATCTCCGCTCCCACCAGGCAGCGACGTGTCCTTTATGCTTTTGGACAATCACCCAACTTGCCTGTTACGTTTACATCACAGCAAAGTGCCAACCTAGGACAGTATTGGGAGTTCCATTGGACTTAAATCTTGTTATTTGTTTGCTAAGTAAAGGCATACATAAGAGGGCCCCGACCTCTGCCAGGTGCAGTATAAATTACAGGGCGTTATGCAAAACCTGTGGCTCTCTTCTCTTCTCTATAAAATAAGGAGTTTAGGCAAGAATTAGGGCCAATGTCGGCCAACCTTTTCTCAGAAGCTATGTGTGCTGATTAACCTTGGGAGTCAGCTTGGCTGGGCTGTAGGTGCACACAGACTTGGTCAGGAAAAGTCAGGATCTCACTATGAAGACACATTTTGGATGAGATTAACATCTATACCAGTATGTTTTAAGAACAGTATCACACCTCACAGTATGTGTGGAACCTCATCTAATCGGGTAATGTCTAAAAGTAATAACAAGGACTGAAATCTCTCAAAAAGAAAATTTTACTTCTAGTCTTCGCTCCATTATCAACTATCTTATTTCTCCAGTTTGCTAACCTCTGCTGCAGGTATAGGACCTTCAAGACTTCGTAAACATGTGAGTGTTTTTTTTAAAAAAGGCACTCTATCGGTATCTCTCTCTGTTCCCTCTTTCTGTTCCCCCCTCTGTCTCTCTCTGTCTCTCTCTCCCTCTTTCTCTCTCTCTCTCTCTCTCTCTCTCTCTCTCTCTCTCTCTCTCTCTCAACATTCTGTGTGTCTGCTTCTCTTTTTCATCACTACTACTGTACAACATGTAAAGAAACAAATAAAGCGTTACGTGTGGTTGAGGATGCTTCTGTCTTATGACCTGCCAGGAAGGTGAGCTATCAAGATAGAACTCAGAGTAGGAGAACTAAGCCTTGCAAAATATACAGCCTCAGATACATACTATAGCTGTCAAGGGCACAGCCAATGAATTCCTTTTGGATCTGGGCATCAGCCTGGCACATACTGATCAGATTTTTCTATATCATGCAGTCACATACAAAATTTTTCCTCAGGTGAAATAATCAATATTATCTTCATAAGACTCAAGATTACATCGAAGGTTCTGTGACATTAAATAAATTTTTTGTTAGAATATTGCTAAAATACTTACGTCTCCAATTAGATAGCAAACTGCCTAAAGCTAGAAATCATATTTTCCATTATTTCTCATTTGTTTCTTCTATTTATTTTTCTCTCATAATTCATAATTTAAAGATGCCCACTCTATCTCTCCCTATATATGTATATATACATTATATAAAAATTACTATTTGAAAAATTTTAGAGCAAATACACATATAGAAGCTTCCCTAACCTTTATGTCTTTTGACGTCAAATGTGCCATGTTCAAACCTGAGAACTCTAAATTGGGTGAGAGTTCTAAATTGGGTACTATTGAGGTGAATAGTAACCAGCAAGGATTTTTTATTTCTGCATGGCTTCATAGGATTATGACCTATCCTGAAATTATGTTATTAAAACCAAAACATTCTCTCTTCACAGAAAAAAAAAAATACTTGTCTTTCTTACAGGAGTGTATGTCAAACTATAAGTAAGCAGTGATGACAAGTTCCCTGCAAAGTTGGCTTTATGTGTGTGGCAGGAGAAATGGCAATTAGATGAATTTCTGAAGCAGAGTGGGGAAATATATATATATATATATATCACATACATACAGATAAAGAAGTACTACAGCACATTTCTTCATATTAAAGAGAAATGTTTTAAGTTTTATCATGAATCAAATTATTTTTTAGTAATTTGGAAGAAGTATTGTTTAGTGTAACTCAGATGAGGATAAAACTTTGCTTCATTTGACCAAAAGTGTTTAAGGTTTCCACAATAATGTATAATATGAAAGCCTTTAACAAGAACCTTTCCTATTCTAACTAGTGTATAATATTGGTTTTGCAATCATTTAGCAATTATATAAGGAGGACATATTTATTATGAATTATTGATTTTATAATTACTGCCGCTGGTATCCACATTATTACACAATGAAAGTCTTTTAATATACAACAGTCTTCACCCTCAGCTGGTGAACCCAGAGCACAATGTAATCTAGAGAGTAGCCAACAGTAGATTTTTATTGAATTTTTTTTGACAAACCAGCTAAATGGTTTGCTTTCTGATAAATATTGCTAATGGTGCTTAGGCAAAGAGTAATGTCCAACTTCAAGGTCAGTCCCAGCAGCTGACTGTGGCACCCAATGAACATGAGCTTTCTATGTAGCCGTTAAGATATTTTTGCTATACTCATTGCTGGGAATTAAAAGTTATGACTATAAATTTGCTGCCAGGTAAATGGACATCAAACACCACAATCATGCACTGGATGGTGACACATGAAGATAGATTTCTTACGAAACTGATTTCTCTCACGTGCAAGGTGCTTTGCATCACTCGTCTCATGGAGTTCAGCACAGGAAAAGTCTAGGCAGGATGAGCATAATTGTCAGCATGGTTTATATTCTGGGCTGAGAACTCCTTTGATTATTTTTTTTTTCCTTCTGTGAAGATGTGCAAAAAAAGGTTGTCTAAGCATATATTTTGATTTCACTTGCCAACAGATTGTGAATAGCTGATTTAAGGTCACTGTCACCCCCAAATGGGAAAAGATTAGGTTTCTGAGGACCAGAAATATTAAAAAAGTCTGCCCAAACAATGTTTGCTGCTCACCAGAATTCAAAATTGCTGATTTTCACTCCAGAAACATCCTGTAGAGTTTTGTAAAGGCTGTAAGTTTATTACACTGCTTTAATCCATCAGATTTTCACTGTCCTGAGGATAAGAGCATCGAAGAGAATTACCCGACCTTGATTAGCATTTTTCTGTCTTGTAGATAACCTATTGTAATACAGAGGGACCCATTTTTATTTATTTCTTATATTTTTACAGACAATATAAGTTGTAACTAAGTGAAATGCCTGAAAACTAAATAGTATTTGCAATTTCCTGGGTTGGGTGCTATTTCTCGGCCTCTTGCGGGAGATAGCTTTATAGTGGTAGAAGCTGAGCCTTCAATGGTGTGACTGGGAACTCAGCATTAGAAGCAGTCATGGGAGACAGGAGACTCACTGACCACAAATGCCTTTCTTTTATCTGCACAGGGAGGCTAGTTAGTATATTTCATGTGGTAGTTAAATTCCAAGCTTGCCGGCCTGACTTTTAAAGGCCTTTAGAATCCTACCCTAACTTTACTTACCCAATTTGTGTCTTACCACACTCCTCCTCCTGCCGTCTTTAAGCTTAGCTGCTGGCTTTCCACATTTAGAACGCGCCGTATTTGCATGCCCTTGCTACTTCAGTGCTGGGACGTTTTTACCTCTTTCTCTTTCATCTTATTTCTTTCTTCTCTCTCTTTCTTTCTCTTCTCTTCCATCTCCATATTTTCATTTCCTGTTGCAATCTCTCAAATTAGAAACTAAAGTTCTACAGGGGCCACTCCCCTGTAGAACTTGGACCCTCAAAGACTTTATGCATATTGAATTCTATTATCTGCCTACTTTATGCGAGTGTTTATAATTATCTGCTTAGATGAGAAATAGTATCCACTCCATTGTGATCAGGCTGTTTGAGCCTCTGTATTCAGTGAACCCCCTTAAATACCCATCAACAGACCAACAGAGACACAAACTGTGATATTTATACACCATGGAATACTATGCATCTACAAAGTCCTACAGCATGGAGGCTTTTATGGGCAAATGGAAGAAACTTGAGAACATCCTGCTTAGTGAAGTGAGTCAGACGCAGAAGGTGAAACATCGAATGGTCTCTCTGATATGAGAATCCCAGATCACAACTCTTATGGAACTTAAAATGAAAAACAAAGTGAAATAGGAGGGTAGGGCCAGGAGGGAGGGAGGGGTGGGTAGGCAGAGGGACAAAAGGAGAGTGGGAAAGTCCTTGTCACCTTGACAAGATACATATGTGCACAAAATGCTCAACTTCATTGTAAACCTTAAATTTTGCGCGCACACACACACACACACACACACACACACACAAATATATATCAATAAAATGGGGGGGGGGGTAAAGGCAATGGAGTTGAATTCTGAGAAATTAGGTGCCAGTTGTCAAAAGCCTGAGCAAGGAGCAGCCTTTTATTACTCCCACCACAAAGTTCCTGTTTCTCAAGTCGATATGCTCTGACATCTTTGATACCTGACCCAGGACCCAAGAGGCAACCATCTTCCTTTCTCCAACTTAGAGTGAAGAAAAATCATCTGAGATTTATTGAATAAACTCAGTGCTGAGCTAGATGGCAGATATTTTTTAGGTTACTTAAATCTTTATAATGTAATTGGGTGAGGTGGGCATTATAATTTCCATTTATAAATAAAACAGAAAAAGGCACTTCAGAGAAATTAAGTAGTGTAGCCAAAGTCAGAAAGCTAGAAACAAAATCCAGCAACAATTGAAATCCTGACCTTGAGGTGTTTTTTCCACATTGGCTTCCTTGATATTCTAGCAATGCACACGAGCACCTTATAAATGTTAAATGAATAAAATGTATAGTTTAATGAAGTTTTCAAAAAGGGCATATTATATCATTTTGTCACTGTTCATATCATCTTCATCAATCTCACCATCCCAGTTGATGTCTCCACTCACTGTCTCCACATGAATACTAAGAGCTTTTCAAGAGCCGATGGAAATTTCTCCTCCAAAATCAAGCCTTTTTTGGTTTCTTTAAGCCATATGCATCTCATTGTTTATATGTTACAGGTTCTCGTTTTATATTCCTACTTTTAAAATATTTTGACTCTGAGTGGTTTCTTGGTCATTGCATTGCTGGACTTAGGCTTATGCCGGAGTCAGACACATGTGAGTAAACTGATATTGAAGGAAACGAGTGACTTACTGACAAACATTAATGAGAGAAACTGAGAGAGAACTGGGTGAATTCTAGTTCTGGCCAAATTCAGCCTTGTTTATCCTATATAGAACTACGGTTGGAATTCTAGCACTCTTAGAATCAAAACAATTCCCACACGCGTATATACACATGCAAAGTGCACACGATCACGATCACTTACATAACATTCAAAGAAAGCTCTCAGCAGCCATGCATTATGTTGTGTCGAATAGAATAGATTTTTAAAAATCCAGCTTTTCGGGGTGGCAGAGTTTTGCACGTGGACCACGGGCTGTGGCAAGAAGATCCACCGACTACAGGGCAGTCTGGTCTCCAACAGACTGGTAGCTAAAATTGAAAAAAAATGAAGAAAAGAGAAAAGATGTATAGCTTCTACTCCTGAGAGTGGCCTTGTCTTAGCCACTGCCTCTAGACATCGCTCCCCAGTGTGACTATCTCTGGTTTTTGTGTCTTTGCTGCCACATCTGGGCATTAAACTGCAGCATAGATCCCTATGAAGCATTTCCAAACTTCTCATGTCTGACTGCTGTTCTTCCATCTTTACAATTTTTACATGTGTGCAGTGGGCCAGTTTGGACTCTTATTTTCTGGTCCTGGATTCTAACCTATTAAATGCTGAAATATGTATAACACACACACACACACACACACACACACACACACACGCACATATTCTATTAATTTTGCTTTGCAAGAACACTAACTAATATACTTATCTGTCTAATATACCAAACCAGAGTTTTAAAAGTTCTAGGTGCATAATTTTGAAAATAGAAAGGAAGTGTGAGCTAGATTTGCACAGACTTTCATTCAACTGTAAGGCGATTTGATTGTGCCGTATAAGCATATTTCCTCACAATATCACTTACTTTAAGGAGAACTCATCACGTGATCTCCTTTTTGTAATTACATACAAGTCAAATATTATCAGAAATATAAAAGGAACTCAAAGGATAGCATAGCATAACACAGACGAAGGGAGAGAGGGTTTTATTTTACTTTGCGTACGGTAGCAAGTTTTCCTTTTTTTTAATACAAAGCAAAGGAGCACCAAGAACAATTGTGAGTATTATTAAAAGCTTAGGTGCTGTATAACATCTTACCTTAATTTAGTCAGAATTATGTAAAAGACATGATATGAAGAATATGGGACTCATTTTCAGAGTCAAATAATGGATTTCCTTACCCCTTCTAAAAATAATATGCAATAATATGAGTTAATCATCTTATTTCCTTAATTCTTGCGATTTCTTCTGTTATGGTAGAGGAAGCGGGGTGGGGCTGACCTTCCTCACCCAGAGAGAGAGAAAGAGAAAGGGAGAGATACAGAGTAACCATGACACTATGAACATGTTGTGTGTTTGCTTTTCCTCCTTTTATTAATCTTATTTTCCATTGAATTTATTTCTTCTTTTCATATTTATTTGGGATCGCCTCTGAGCCAGCAACCGTCAATTCACTAGAGGTATCAAAGCAAACAAACAAAAAGTCTGTGATTTCAAAGGGATTAGAATCTATGTGAAGACAGGCATGGAAGTATTTACAAATAGGAAAAATATACACAAAAGTAAATTAGACACATTCCTACAATCCCAGAATTCTAGAAATGTGAAATAGAAGCAGGAGAGTTGCAAGTTTGAACAGGCAATTTAATAAGATCCTATCTCAAGAGAAAAAAAATTAAAAGTGATTGTGGATGTAGGTGTAGACCAATCAAATGGCCCTGAGGTCAGTCCCTGATACAGAAAAAAAAAAATAAGTAAATAAATCCCCAGGATGATGACAGCTAAGAGTGTAGGAATCCTATCATAAATAGGTGGCTTTAGATTAAGGGATAAGGGAAGACTTCTTTGAGAAAGTGGCATCAAGAAGCAAGTATACGATTTCCGGGACCTTAAAGTTTCAGTGCAGCAGGAAGCAGCTCAGTAAGATTTATGCTAGAGAAAAAGTTGTGGTGCTCAATAAAATAAACCAATAAATAAATTTTCAAATGATCTGGTGGCAAAGTAAAGGAAGACTCTAGTTTGAAATGACACAAGCAGGTAACATTTTCGACAAGGGCCACATTAGAGAATGCCTTGTGGTGACCACAGGAGAAAGTAAAGACTTTTTGTGTAACTTGAAACTTCCAGAAGATTTTAAACAAATGATGGGCTCTTTGGTGTTAGCTGAATGTGCAGAAAGTTCTATTCTTATAGTAGAGAAAATAGAGTGAAAGGATATTCAGTGGGGTTTATAATTTCCGTCTGCTTTAGCATTCTGACAGAAAAAATTCACTGGCCTGTCTTTACCTCATATGAATGTTTCATGAACTATAGATGTGTGTATTCATATATGTATAGGATGTACATGCACACACACACACACACACACACACACACACACACACACACACAATCTCAGAAAAAATATTCACAAAATTGTAGAAGGTACCAAAGTAAAATACATAACCTGTTGGAATTTTGGAAACATTCTCAATAAAGCTATTTTGTTAGGATTTACAATGACATAGATTTTGGTTAGTTTTCTTTGTTCAGATAGTTCTCAGAGCTGCTTATTACCAATGTATTTTCTGAAACAGATTTTATTCTTATCTTGTAAAAATGTGATTATTTATATACCTTTCATTTACTTCCAGATGTTCAGCATAGTGACACTCAATCAAACTGATGAATTATAAAATTAGCCTAGTAGCAATTCAGCTTTCCCACATCATTAGGATAGAAGGCAATACGCAACTCATAGAGGCTTTCCAAGCCAGTAGAGGTTTTCCATCTTTAACTTGTCCCAGTGTCAACATCTTCGAGTTTGAGAACTAATGTCTCCTCTCAGATATCACATCTATTAGTCACAGAATCAGGTGCAAGTCACAGGCTTGAACATTTTGTCCTCTACTTTGACTTCCCTTCTTGACAAACGAGGCACTACAGCGAAATGTCCTACAAGAACCAGAAAGCACAGCTTTCTCTAAATTGGCATACATGATCACTTCGAAACTCTCCTACACGTGACCCACCTACTTCCATGAGCAGTATCACTGAACTTCTTATTACAGAAGGAGAGCTGGAGATATCTTCACATCAATATCTCTTACTTTGAATATTGAGCCAAACCACATAGTAGTATACCTTATGTATATTAATACAAAGATTTTTTGGAAAATACACCTTTGCTTTGTGAAAATACATTACACAATTCTTACTAGTTTTTGGTTTAGTTCTTTTTTGATGAGATCATAAAAAAGAGTCATAAGTTGATACTTCATGGTTTAGTTTTTGCCATGTTTCTGCCAAGCTGAATTGATTGTGTCACTATGGGCAACTCACGTCGCTCCCATGAGACAGGCACTTCACCTACAAAAGGAAGTTGTCGAATTACCTAATTTTCTGGGTGGGGTCTACCTCCAAATACGCTCTTGTTGAATTAATCATTTGCTTGATTTTGCTTCTTTGCTCACACCTACCACACATTAGAAGGCCCTGTAAAGAGATCTTCTATTTAATACACTGTTTTATACAGATTTAAATTAAAATTGGCATGTCACTGTATATTTTGTTTTCTTTTAAGGCAAAATACTGAATTTGCTTTCATTTAAGCACACATATTACCCACCAAAGTAGAAAGTCCAACCAGATAATTATTCATAATAACCTTTTCTTCCTTCCTTGCTATAATAAATAATTTAATCTCTTTCCAATCCAAAATTATTCTCATAGCATAATAAGAAGTGGTGACTTTAGTCAGTGCTTTCATTTTCATTTTTTAATTTATCTATGTATATGCATTTTAAATATATCCATACTCTTTAGATTCCAGACCAAGGCTTAGTTTTGCCGACCCAAAGAGCTCATTGGCAATGAATTAAAGTAGATCAGTACTAGTTTGAACACATTCAGGTTGTCCTTCCCAAAATGTGGGGTTAATTCAAATTTAAATGTGGTAGCATAACTTCCATTATCTGTATGACACAATTTAGTAAAGTAACAGATTATTCAGAAATCATTTATATTTGGCCTTGAGATGTATTAGAGGATGGATCTTTGATCTCCCTTTCTAATTATGTTTTTGCTTTGGTCTAAAGTTAAAGAAATAATTTGCATTCCCTAAGCACATACCAACTAACAACAGAGGAAGGGGCCTTAGCAAAAAGCAAGGGAGAGAGAACCAGGATGAGCTTTTCAAATACCATGGAGAGTTTAGACAGAATGTAAATAATCCAGATTTCATTAAATTTCCTCTTTGTTCTGTAGGCAACTGCTCTTCTTTCCAATTCTTTCTGCTTCCATCCACCCCATAACCAAAATCATTGAAGATAAATGAGCAGATTTCCATGTCATGAGTGCCTTCCAAAACTACAGAAACACAGAAAATGCACATGGAGAAACAAGTCTTTTGCTCTCCAGAAGCATCCAGGCAATATTGACATATAAAACGTGTCCCATACAGAGTAGGAAATAAGAACTGAAAAGAACTAAAAATGTTATAATAATCAATTATTCCCTTATCAGGGGACAGAGCACCCCTCATATAAAAAGTTAAAGTGCTCAGTGAAGATGGATCTCAGCTGGAGTTCAGGATAGATTCCCATGGATACCTACTCATCTGTAAAAGTTAGTGACATTCTGAATAAACAAAGAGAGAAGTGCAGAACTTTCCATATTCTAATGCCTAGAAAGAGAATGATGTCGAAACAAATAAAATACAAATATTCATTGTATTTTGACACAAGCTAGGGAATTTTAAATTTATTTTACCAAGGAGTTTTAAATAATTTTATTTTCATTTAAGATGAACCTATCACCATCACACTGAACTATATTCCCAGCTTTGTTTTTAAGTTTTTGTTTTAATTTTTAATTTGTTTTAAATTTTATTTTGAGACAGTATCACCCTAAGTCACCAGGTTGTTCAGACTGGGCTATGTTTGCTCTACTTCTGCCATTAGCTTACACTATGACACCCAAATTCAAATAGAAAATCTTGAATCAAGATCTTATCTAGACTATTTGCCATGAAGGAGGAATAATCATTCCTGGATAACAGTGTTTATTTGTTGTTAAATTTAAAGGGCTCATTCCAAATAAGTACTGTAACTGGATATAAATAAAATCGAATGTCAAGTATTTAAGGTGTTTGTATTGAAGTGAGGAACAAATTTTATGCTGTAGAGCATGAAGTTTTTGATTCAAAGACATGGTGGAAATTTATACTCAATTTTATTGCCATATAATATTAGGAAAAACACCCTTTTCATCATTGGGTTACTACCCATGTTCTAGATGAGCATAGGCATGGACAAAAAACAACCAACCACCAGTAGTCTTTGAAGTATTTCTATGTTCCTATACTTGAAGACTCAGGAAACTCCCTAAAGTCTGTGCTGGCTCTAGTCTTCCTCCCCGAAATCAAAGGGAGAAGTGATGCTAGAAACAAGAGCAACATTGCATTTTAGAAATGTGATTATACGCTATTTTTCTCATGTGCTTCTCTCCTATAGATGTTGAACATTATGTGATTTCAAAGAAGAGGAGCAAAGAATGACCAAAGGGATGAGATACACGGGGACCACAGAAGTGAAAACATTTGATATGACATGTCCTCTATCCTCTGTCCTCTATTCTTGTACAACTTATGAAGTGTTCGCAGAGACAAGGTAACTGTAAGAAAAACACAAACTAGAAAACCACATGGTAGAGTAGAACGAATAACAGCCTATAATAATGTAAGTTTGAAATGAGGCAAAGTGTAAAGAAACAGCAAGATATTGTAAAAAAAAAAAGTGACTGTGTATTGACAGGAGGAAAGTATTGCTCTGAGCAGTGATATTTAGTGACAAAATGAGGCACACCCAGTTTAGAGATCAGGGAGGTGTGTTCCTCCTCTTAGTTCTAAATTTTTCTATGTGTTAAGTACTTTCGTTGCCATTTTTCTGGTGGGGAGAGGCTTAGGGAGGTTAATAAATTTTTGTTGTGTAATTTGTGGTGTTAAGATCAAAGCTTAGGCGTGTCTCATCCCAAATCTGTGCTTTTCCACATCCCTGAGCAGAGCTTGAGTGGATTTTGAAAAGGAGAATTATGCCAGAAATGAATTTTAAAATACAGCTTGGGATGATTTCAATTAGATCTCTGTGTCACCAAATAAGAGATACAGAGAAAGAGGAAGAGAAAGTAGAAAAAAAGAAACAGACACAAGAAAGAATACACCATTACCAGGAAAGAATGAGAATGCTATAAGCCAAGAAACAGTTTTTGTCCTTTTAAAAGCATGAGTATACTATAGGTTCCCATTGTCACCTCATTCATCCAACAGGTTGCCAATACTACTAAAGAAAAGTGGGTAACGATATCTTAACTAGACGGGATTTTTATCATTTCTCATTTTGACTGTAGTGAGTTGCTGCATCTCTTAGGTCAGTCGCGTAGTCCTTGCTGGTGTCTGTAGTTCCAAATTATGTGGAGAATTAAAAATAAAATTCCAGTGTTGAGTGCACATGCTGTGCCAATGAAGTCAGAAATCTGTCCTAAGAGTCAGGCTTCCAAGTTGTTAAAGTTTCTGAGGTGATTCTAGCACAAGCTGACATTCAAGAACCAGCGATTCACTTGAACACTCAGTTAATTTCCTTTATTCTCAGTTGATCCTGAGTTTTGGTTATCCAGAAGTTGATTTCAGATAAACGTACTTGAGCTTAGGTTTTAAGCCTGTAGGTCTGAAATTAAAATAATAATAATAATAATAATAATAATAATAATAATAATAAAGTGTCCTTTCTTTTAGCATATTGAAGCTTTTAAATATCTTTGCCCTCACCCGTATGTGCACGAAACCCACCTCCCCATGTTTTCTGTAACCGAGAAGCCTGGCTGGCACTACACGTGGACGTGGACGTGACACTCGGGCAGCTCTTCTCGCCTCTTCTCTGTCCTCCACTCTTGCCAGCTTCACGAGAAACTTGAGTCCACAAACTTGCCACAACCCCGGAGCTAGGTGAAAGCACCACAATACCTAAAAACTTCCAAGCATCTTTTTCAAGCACCGTTTCCGTTATGAAAACTGAAAGATAATGTGCGTGTTGGGGGCGGGGGGCGGTAATCAGAACAGCAACAGCTAAAGGAAAGGAATGAACAAACCGGTCTGTGGCTTTGCGCCTCCTATGTAAACGTCTCCACGGTTGCTGTCAATCAAGCTGCTGACCTGCTTAATAGGTCCTAGGATTACATACTCTTACCTTTTTCATTTTTTTTTCAAACCCAGCCCAATTTTTGCCTTGAAAGCTCCAGCGCATCAGCAATTGATTCATCCTTTTCTACCTCAGGGCACTTCCGCCAGCATGCTTCCTTCCTCTGGCCTTTCTCCTCCTCCTCCTCCTCCTCCTCTCTCTCCGTCTTCTTCTTCCTTTTCTTCATGTGGCTCATCTTTTAGGGGCCAACTTTAAACCTGTCTGTTAGAAAATGCTTTCTATTTACCTTGGATAGTACAAAAAAACCTCACCTTGAAGTTCAAAGTTCTCCATTTTAATCTAATTGCTCACCACTCTCCTGAAATGTTGTTGGAGAGAGAGGAAAAGTACTAGAATTCAGTGGTGTATCTATGGCTTAGTTCTATTTGTGAAGTACAAAATAATTAAGATATAGCATTTAGAAATTCATGACCAGTAAGTATTCAGTTTTATATCAATGCTCTAGCTATTTTAGAGAAAGTAGTTACTGCTTTTTTTTAATTATTCAGTTTATTACGTCAATTCTACAACTCATTTAGCCCAATGTAGGCTCAGTCTCAAAGTTTTAATCCACAACCTGTCACTCATTTCTTCAATGACCTTGGGCAAGTCACTTAATTTTTCCACATCTCAATTTCTTTGTGTGTAAAATTGGGATAATAATCTTGACCTCACAGAGAGGTTGTATGAATTAACTGATTAATGATTATAAAGCAATTTGAAAATACAGAACACTATATAAATGCTAAGTATTGTTATTAAGCAAATCAATTCAGAAAATCAAGATAATGACATTTCTTTTCAATCTATTTCTTAAAGTGCTTAACGCCTTTGCATCTAAGCTCAGTGTTGTAAAAAAAAAAAAGGCAGTTTAAATATTTATAACTTGAAGTTTTCTAGTTTAATCAGTTCCTACTGCACACCAGAAAAGAAAAAAAAATCAAAAATCTCTTACACTGGAAACTTTGATTTCCTTACTCGATTCAACTATTTACTTATATATATAGTTTAATTCAAGAAATCTAGCCTGTTAAGGAGATACTTATATATCTATGAACTTGCTAAAATTCCAGAGATGAAACAAACATTAATGTCCTTTTATTCTAATTTCCTTATTTGTAAGTATAAAAAAGTACTGAAAAGATGCACAGTGATTTGCACATGTGTGGGGGGGTTGTTTCTGACAGAGCCAATATCCCTTCAATCTCTGACTTTGCACTATTCTTTCAGGTACAGATTCGAAAGCACAGAAGCAAGGCAGAAGTCATGACCTGGGCTTGCTTGGGGAAGGCATAAGAAACTGTTACGCTAGAAGAGTATGACTCATTTCTTTTTGTGTATGCTTTTAAAACAACATAAGGAACCCAACCAATTCTTAATGTATTAATTGAGGATTTTGTTTACACAAATTTAGAGGTATAAAATATCAAGAGGGACAATCATGACACTTCCAGCTTGTAACCTTTGTGTCATTTAATTTTGTGACTCTTCTCTCTAGGTTGGGAGAAGTCAAGAATTTTCATTGTGTAGATATGTACTAATATATAATGCATGTAATATATATGTGCACGTATTTTAATAAAGATGTGAAACCTTATATAGAGATCTGATTTCCAACTTCACTTCCAATTTTATAACCATCTTAGCCTACAGCCTACTAGCTAGGTAGCGTTAGTAACCACGTGCATGTAACTAGGATGATGTTCTTTTTTTTTAAACTAAAACTGAAATCTGTTCAGGAGTCTTGATGTTAAATTCCAGAGTGCTGTGGTCTCTGAATACAAAGCCAAGAATTTTTCAGGTAGATTTAGGATTCTGAATAGGTCATAGACAATAAATCTGATTGTAAAACCAGTCACACTTTAAACCAAATGCTCATTTGAAGTTTCCTATCTTCAAAGAATAAATTTGCAGAATGTTAATGCTAGATGGAATATTAGAGATCATTTGGTCTGATTCCCTCATTTTATTATGAGAAAACTGAAGTCTTGAAATATTAAGTAAATACTCCAAGGTCACACAATGAGTCCATGAGGAAATGGGGTCTAAAGCCCAGGTTTTTTGGAATCTTGGGTGAATATACTTTCTTCTGAGTCATTAATTATCGTTGTAGTAAATGACACTTTTCTTTAAAGGCCAAGACTTTCACAAGCTAGTGAATAGGCAAATCCTTAAGAACGTTTCCTCTAATTGTTTTTTTCCTCTTCATATGGATTTGTTCTGAAAGCATAGCTTTTCAAAGAAGGTGTTTGTTTCAAAATAATAAAACAAATACAATAATATCTGAAATAACATAATAAATACCTTTTTTATTCTTTCAATAGCCTAGTGCTATAGGCTGCATACATATTTTGCTGAACTAATTGGGAGAAACCTATTGTATGCTATATTGTGGAAGGTTGTAGATCTTCTTTGTAAAGACTTTCATAGCCATATTACAGCTCAAGTCTTTGTTGAGGGAAGTGTTCAGGGCCATTCACAGGATGATAGTGAACACCTGCAATATAAACTACTGGTTTGACAGTTTGATGTCCTCTCTGGAGTGGTTTAAAGCCTACCTTCACATCAATGAGATCCTCACGTTGGCCCTTGAGGGCTCCTGAGCTACCACAGTTCCATTGCAACTGGGTAAGTCTGAGAGTGGCTGAGAATTCACAACTCAAAACCTATTGTCCTGAAAGATGAAAAGGAACTTCATTAAAATCCCCCTTTCCACAGAAACTGATCATCTGGTAACTGAAAATATGACACAGATGTAGATTCTGGAATTTCTTTTGGCACTAGATGACATTCATGAGCTTTTCTGGATATAATGCTTGGTGTTCAAGTGGGAAACTTGTCAACCTGGTAGATAACAGTTTCCTTGCAAGATGGTAAAATATAATAAGTTACCACAAATGGTCAGTCATCAAGAACCTTGTGTTTGTTTTCCAGAAATTGGGTCAGGCAGAGCAGGCATTTTGCCTCAATTTCTCAAATCAAAAACCCAAAGATTGAAATATTATTTTCATCTCCCCTGAACTCTTTTTAAAGATCTATATGTGCATTTACAATATGTGTTTCAATTTCCCATGGAAGCTTCAAGTTTGAGATGTCTCAAACTTGTCATCTTCCTGTTTAAACTGTTCTTTCTTGTCATCAGTTAATAATTCACTGATTGGCCCTCCATAACTACTTATCCCTAATAAATTCTCCCATGGAGTGCGAGTGTTTGGATGTCAGGAAATACTTTAATGAAGTCTTTATTTTTGGATGGAAAAAAATTCATCATGTCAACATGATTTCTGACAGAAATTAAACATAGAAAGATAGTGAATTGAGATATCTACCATTGACAATTTATAATAGCATGGTAAAGCATCTATGTGTGAGTGTGTGTTTGTGTGTGTGTGTGAGAGAGAGAGAGAGAGAGAGAGAGAGAGAGAGAGAGAGAGAGAGAATCTGCATGTTGTTAGTTAAATTTGTAGAGGTGGTGAGAAATCAAGAGATTCCCAATTGTGAACATTTTTACAATAATCTGTACCTGAAAAGCTTTTCTCCTTTTTCCTTAGAAGGACTATTAACCAGATCAATAATCTTCAACCTTCTATGCACCAAAAATGTAGATACTCAAGCCCAATCCTTAGAAATTCTGATTTTATTGAACTAAAACAATCACTGTCATTAATATTATTTAAAAATACCTCTTCAGATAATCTCATTGGGTACTCAAGATTAGAAGCCACATCCAGACTATCCATACCCCTACCTCTACCATAACCTCCTGGCTTTTTCTCACTTTTTGTCTGGCCAACTTCTTCTTACACTGACGTAAAGAAAACGCTTTTATAGAATCCGTTTCCTGTTAATATATTGAAGAGTGGGACGTGCCTAGTTCATGGCATGTGATTACATGTAGAATTTTTGTGTCAGCTTGTCAGGACCTTTGATTAAGTGGATACACTTGAGTGCTGGACAGTAGTCTGAACCTTAACAGTAAAGAACAGTAAAGCATAGCTAGGGATTCACAGTTCTTTTGGGATTAGAGTCCCTTTGAGAATCTAATTTGTATCATCACCCAGTCTCCATACTCATACATTCATATATATATATTTGCCTTTCATTGAATTCATTGTTTCCTAACACTGATCATTAAACCTTCGTGTATTCAAGATTGGCTTTTTTCTGTGTATTCATAATACCTAAAATGATTTCTTCTGATAGCTAATGTCTTTAATTCGCTCAACATCTATAAAATAATGGTTAAAAAGGGGACCACTAAATTTGAGTTAGGACTTTAAAATCTAGCTGTGTTTTCCAACAATGGGGCATCAATGAGAAAATTAAGTAGAATTTGTTTTTCCATCTTTTGATTAAGGACAGGTACAATCAACTCTGAAGATATACTTGGCAAATAGAAATTATAGGGATGGTAATTGCTAATAAAGCTATTTGTTAGAAGTGCCAACGTTTCCTAAATAGATCCAACTTGGAGTTCTGAATTGGTAGCAGTATTCTGGGGTAGCTAAAACATCGCTGTTTGCATCATTCTGTACGTGCTTGTGCGCATCTAACTGACAGTGTCATGGAGGGGACTTGAACAAATATGTACAAATTAATTATAGTAAACTAAATACAAAAATAGCAAGGCTGTTAACTGGAAGCAAGTGCCTGAAAATATAAGAATCAAGAATAGAGTGCTAGAGATGCGTCTTCTTCTCTTGCCTGTCTGACCATGGCTTAAAAACAGCCCTGGGTGAGCCTATGTAGGGCTTTTTGGAGATAACTGTCAATGACTATTCCCTCGGCAGTTTTGTTTTAGAGTTAAGAAAGAAGCTTACCTCCGTTGTTGCCTTTGTTAAGAGAAAATTGTGAGGACTTTGCTTTGAGGACTAATGTTGTCTTCTGAACCACATTAACCCTTGTCCATGGGAACAAACAAGATAGCCTTTGGTGTCTATGCTCACCTAATTGCAGAGCACTGCTCCACGTAGCTTAAGCTCGAGCCACAATAGGAAAATAGAATTCTCGGTGCTCTTTGATTCCCAGAGGAAAGCACATAACAGCTTGCGTTTGTCACCTATCTCCTGTTTTACATAGACAAGTCACAACATTGGCGCTAGCATGGCACACATACAACTTTAAGCTTGTTTTTTGGCAGACAAATGAGAATTTAAAAAAAAGGCATCCATCCTTTCCTTATGAAATGTGAACACCTCACTGCTGGGCAAAAATTTAAATTAGATTGTCATATCTGCAAGAAAATGGCTATAAATTACTCATCAAAAACATACATTTTATCTTCAAATAAAATATCAAGTCACCTAATGAAAAGAGCTCTAATTTCTCAGTATATGCTTTTCCCCAAGAGTTATATGACTTAACCTGGGCTTATAATATTGTGTATTCTTTTTCCTAAATTTCTGGATTAATAATTTAGATGTGCCACTCTGTGGTGAGTGCGCACTGTCACAGCAGAGACACAGGGCAAGGCTGAACAATAGATGGGAAAGGGTCTATGAAGCCACCGGAAAGAGCAGGGCCAGCACCTTGTGAAGCCACTAGCTCAGTGTGTGCCACTTGCCATACTTTTGGCTCCAGGCAGGCTAACTTGTGCAGATGGTAGTAAGCAGGGGGGTGGGGGTCGGACACTACTTCTTAACTAGTGTTTTCATTGGAAACAAATGACACAGTTGAAGGAGATGAGTTCACTTGCACAGACTGTGCAGCTCACATTTAAAGAATTAGATTCGCAAACTGCTAGATTTTCATGTGCACCTGCTTAGACTGAATACCGTGAAGCCAAGGTTACATCATTGAAGGACGAATATTGTATGGTTATCATCTGTATTTTTAACACAAGAAACAATTACTTAAATATCAAGATGCAATCACCTTGTGGTTAATATAAAAGATAAAAACAAAACAAAACATATATTCATTGTAGCTACCCAAGTAGAACATCAATAAGTCTCTGGACAAGCTGTGGGCCCAAATTAAATTAAAAGGCAATCACATGAGGAAGAGTGGGAGCCATAGATCACTGCACAGGGAGGTCAGTGAGCTCTTGGAGCCTCAGGACATGACCTGCCCTGAAAAACCCCTATTGGTCTCTCCTGCCTTTTGCCTACCACTGATTCAGAGAAGCCTAAAGAAAACCAGCCTCTCAAGGCGTATAAATCAGCTCCTTATCTAGTTGAAAGCCAGGTGGGCCTCAAGAGGCCAAGAAAGCCACATGTCTCCCAAAATCTTCCCAGTCAATGGGCGAATGCAGACAACCCATGGCTACACTCGGAGCCCAGTTAAAAGATAACATCAATTCTTAAACTATTAATTCTAGAAACCTGGAGGA
The DNA here is from genome assembly GCA_004027205.1 of Ctenodactylus gundi. Taxonomy (NCBI): domain Eukaryota; kingdom Metazoa; phylum Chordata; class Mammalia; order Rodentia; family Ctenodactylidae; genus Ctenodactylus; species Ctenodactylus gundi. The sequence continues at coordinate 250,631 of PVKB01002459.1, forward strand.
TGTGAAAGATGACTTTGAGTAAGGAAGACCGATGCTTCATCTTCACTCAGCTTGCTTCCCGCTCCCTAGCGGAAATCATCATTAATGAGCAGGCAAAAACCGACAGCACGAATGAAACCCTCAAACACGCCCTGGGTATTGCTAAAGCTGGTGGGTACTAGAAAACAAATGAAATCCCTTCTGGAACCCACCTTTTTCCTTTTGAAGTTCCAAGGTCTAAATAACTACATAAAACAAACCAAGGGAAAATAGGGCCCGGCTGCCCGTGGCCTTTGTTGATGAATAGGGCTCTAAGTCAGTCACTCAGCTGTTTTATTACTTGTCTTTAAGGCTGATGAGTCCCGAGCAGACCTGCATCACTGAATTCTCAATAAAGGGTTAGTGCTTGTCCTGCAGAATAATAAGAACCGCTAATGACACCAATTAAGAGCTGTAAATGTCATTTATACTTGTTTGTTATTTTTCAAATCAATAAGGCTGGAAAGACACAGCAGCCAGAGATAATTTAGATTGGAACAGTTTGTGGGGACATTTTAATGGATATATTACAATCAGGACTCTTGTTCTCCATTGGAGATATTGTATACCTCCTTGGGTCAATTCTGCTATATATTTAAAGCAGAATGTATACTGCAAATAATTAAAGGTGGGGCAAATATTTAGGACAATTAAAAGTGAGCCAAGCACATGGAATTTTGAATTCTGTTTATGAATTCCCTTGTTTTAAAGCACACAGATTTTCTCTCAGAAAGTATCAGTAAAACAAATACAAATATTTAAAAAGAAAAATTCACAAAGATAGTGCAGACTAGAAAAGTATATTCTGATGTGATAAAACTGCAGGGAAAGATGATTTATAAAATGTTAACTCCTGCTAAATTAGTAACAGAGTTATAATTAATTCATTCATAAAATTGTCCAAATTATGAATAAAATGTTTGCTTCTTTTGCTGGGCTAGGAGACAATTGACAGAAATCTAAGCTATTGTCTATTTCTAAAAGTGCAACAAAAGTGGGGATTGATTTCTCATTGGTCCTCAGTTGTCCCAAGAGAGAAGCGTTAAGCATGTCACTGACAAGCTTGCAATCATGGGTGAGCAACCCATCTCCCATAAAATTGAGAAGTTGTCCCAGTTACAATCAAACAGACATCTTATCATAGAATTTGAAAATAACTCACCATTTTAGCATCTGCTTTTTTTCTGAACACTTTCTTAAAGCATTCTGTTATAAGCTAGGACGTTGAAAGAAATCACAAGTGGCACGTGAAATTTAACATTACCCGGTCGTTTGCTTCACTCTGTTTCTTCCCAAGAGTGTTTCCTACATTTTTTGAAAATACAGATTTAAGTGATTCATCTTTTAAAGATTAATTCTTAATTATTTTAAGTTAGTCAAAGCGCTACATAGGAAAAATATTTAATAAAATTTGAGAAATTATTATTGAAATCATTATTTTGTATAAATCCCCAACAGACAACAAAGAAATTAGTTTAAAACTTAACTTTAGACATGATCAATTTGTTGTGGCTATCTAACAATCATTGTTTTGTTTAATTATTTACATGGCTATCTGAAGAAATAATACAAATGATTTAAATTGTCACAATTTTAGAATACAATGGAAAATTTTATAGGGAAAATTAAGGACTATAACAAATATATTCTACCCATTTGTACTTTTGATTGTTTTTATTGCTTTCCTATTTTGAGTTTCAAAAGTTTGGCATCATTGAATTTTTAACACAAGAAATATATGTAATTTTTTGTGTTGAAGCAACACAAATTGTTTAATACAAATCTGATGCAATAATTTGTTTGAGTTCTCAAGCTTTTCTTTGTTTTGACCAAATAGACTATTATATATACAAATTTTCTCTAACTTACCTTCCTCTCATTGTTCTAATATCCCATTAGATATCCCTAATTTTCTTGCTTATCCAGACATGACTAGTCATTCTTCTTTACATATTTTGCGTATTCTGCTTACTTCCAAGATGTCTCATTCATCATTCTCCATCTGTGAAAATCCTACCAAATATTTCAGTCACACCATTGGGCATTACATGATCAACCTTCTCTGAGAGTTTTGTTTCATTCAATCAACACATTTATTGAACATCCTCAATGTGTCAGGTACTGTGTTAGGTTCTGTATTTCCATGTCAACTGTTACATCATCTTTTGGGCCAATTAGCTTGCCTGATTTTATAGCCATTTACATCTGAGCTTCATCTCAAGATACTAAAGTAAATTCTTGAATGACTTAGCCTTTTTCTTGTGACCCTGAATTCCCTAAGCTGCTCATCAAGGCATTATTTTTATCAAATCAGTAAAGAAAAGTGCAACAAACTCTGTTCTTATAATTCCAAGGCAAATATACTACTCAGCTTGAAGGGAAAAAAAAAAAATAATCAAGCCAGGTGGCTATATGTCAACTTAGATAAAATTCTAAGGTTGGCTTCATTTCTTACCCACTGTTTTTTCATGAGATTGTACAAAAACATTATCCAAAGTATATTCTTACATTTTCTTATTGCCAAAGATACAGCAGGATATTTTGACTAATGAACTGAATCTAGAATAGTTAGTATTAAAATATAGATTCCTTTATGTTTTTTTAAAAATGTGTGTATGCAATGAATTACATGTGTCTATTGTAATCAGTGATGGTGCTACATGCAAATGTTTGTAAGATTCTTCAACTTGACCTTGTCTATTAAAAATAAAAGAGAAAGAATTGTACATGTCTACTATGAGCCTGGTCGTTCTTTCATGAAACCTCCAGCAGTCTAAATACAATCCATAGTGGGCAAGACTAAGGTGGTGCCTGATGCTTGCTAAAGTGCGGAAGGCCATGCAGAAGTGGGTAGGTGGAGAGGCCAAGCGTGGCTCACTGTACTCCGTACCACATGGCTTCCTCTCTTTGCCTCTTTTTCTTCCTCATTAATTCTCATTTTTCCTGTGCATGTGGCTTCCTGAACTTGCTTTCTCTCTCCGAAACACATCCACCAGAAAGAAACACATAAACTCCCCTTTCATTGGAATGGAATTCATTTTTAGCATGAAAGGAAACTATCTCAAGAATTTCATTGTATTGTAGAATGCCAAATCCCATGGCATTGTGTAAAATAGGTTGTTTGGAAACCATGGAGCTCTAAGACTGAAATGAAACTAATTATGTAACTCTCATTTTACTCACCCCAAGAATGGTCATTGTGGCCTAAGGACTTGGGCTCAACAGACATCTATTTGATGATTCCATTTATTCATTAATTTTCTAAAGTTTAGGTGCCTACTTCTGTTACTGACAAAGGATCCGATAAAGCATGATGACCTTAATAGCAGAATGGACATCGACTGTTTATATTGTTTCTCTTTGGAAAGAAATTGCCAACTGCTTCTCCATATATGGGGAGTCAGGGGGTCACTAGTAAACAATATCCTCTGTTCAGAGAAGATTTATGTGAATCTACCCTTTCAGCTATCAAATGTAGGTCAAAGCATCTCTCATTTCCTGAAGGAAGGGATCCTTCAGGGTCAGGGAGCTCATAAAACTGTGCATCACACCAGCCTGGGGATGACTTGAGAGGGGCAGAGATGGCAACTGGCTTGAGACCACAAGTCTCATCTCTGGGGGCAGCCACGCATTGCAGTACAGGAGTACAGGCTCAGGGTTGCTAGGTTTTCTCAAGAAGCCAGAACATTGCCTTTTTAAAATGTGAAGTCTCCCAACTTTCAAATGTTGGCTGAAATAATATTAATGTGAATACACTGATTAAAAGATGTCTATTGGCCTTTAACAATTATAAACTACTGGTCTGCCACTTTTCTTTATGGAAACAAATGTGTTGCATGATAGAGTCCGTCTTAAAAGACTAGATCGCTACCTAGTCACAGAGCTTCTCATAACCAGGCAACCTACACCCACCCCAGGCCACCTACCAAGTCCACCCCTGGATCTTTTCACATCTGTCTTCATCCCTTATTCCTGTCAGCTATCTGTAAATAAAGCCAAAATTTCTGTGGAGTGGAAGAGAAACTTCAGTAAATACCTCTGATTTTTGATGCTGACGTTCCCTAGTTAGAAATTCTGTCACTTGAACAATACAAGTAGTCACCTTGATCTCGTTTCTGGTGTTGATTTAATGGTAGACGCCAAATGGATTTTTCAATTGCCATTTCTGACTAGAACTAAGAATTCACTTCTGTGTGAGGCTTGCCTACCTTAACTACTCAGTGAATTTTTTTTTCATTCTAATGCCCTTAATTAGATTTATAGACTCTTTACAGTGTTTTATGTTGATGAGAGACTTAGAATACAGCACACACTAATAAAATATCCCCACTACCCAACTTGTGCTTTTGCATGTTTTATTTCCGTGAATAATGAGTCTTAAATAACGTTCTGAATATGTTGTCGAGGATGTTCTAAAGAAATATGGACTGATGATCAATCAGGAAACATTAATAAACATATAACCACATGGAATTGGTGACCGGGGGAAAATGATTCATTGGGCCACAAACCATTAAAGAATTTGGGCCGTGAATGCCTGCTTCAAATAAAAGTGTATTTAGAAAACAACAGTTATACGTTCTCATTTTGTAATTTCCTTTCTGTGACTTTTAGCTTGTGTAAATGCTTTAAAATTGAAGGTAATCATTGTATAACACTCTCAATCCTAGGGTAAAGAAATTTACTCTACATAGTTTCCTTTTCACATGACACAGCCATTTTCATGGTTATAGCTAATTAGCTTCCTTTCGACATTAGATACGGAGAATGTTTAAGCAACGTAAACTAGCTGTCATCCAGCAGCATCATAATCAAAATGGCATAAAATTTGCCATAAAACCTGCAGCTAATAACATTTATAAGGCACCTTATTACATAAGGATATTGGGGAAGCTCAGACACTGTATATCACAATGTTTCCCCGGGGAACTGGTTCATTTTCTTAATGACTGTGTATGGGTTTACGTTAGGGGCTTTTATGCACCAGCCTGAGCACAGGGCTAACCCAGCCTGACAGAAAAGGACTGGGGAGGAAGTAGATGCAAACTGGAGCGCCTGAAAATGAGCCCTCTTTCTCACTCACCCGGTTAGCCGTTGTGTTGCCATGCTAATTTTCTTGTTACTCTTTGTTTAGCTGCAGACCCTTATACCCTGTTCTCCAACAGAGAGGACTGACTCTTTTCCTCCCTGCACTTTACTCTGACACCTTTAAGCTTCCACTCTTCCTTAAGGGTCACCTCAACTTATGCTTTTTCCTGGAGCCTTACACCATGATTCTACTCCACACCATGCTTAGTTCTCCAGTCTCTGATGGACTTCATTGGCCCTGTACTATCGGTGTCTAAGTCTGCTGGTCTTTTTCCTGTTTTAAAGACTGACTACATTTTAACAAATCAGTTTAATCCTATCACCCATTCATAAGCAGTCAAGTTCAAGAGGATGGGGGAGAGGGGGTGTTCATTTTCAAACATTGCACAGTATTTTTCCCATATTGGGAAGTGATTTTCCTTAAGAACATAAAAATGCTAATAATGGTATGGGGAGCATATTGGCTTCAGGCCCACCTTCCTGCCCACAGTTCTGTTCATTCATGGGATTACTCATTTTCTAACCTGCCTCCTAACATCACACATTGCCAGGACGTGTTTCTAGCAACACCTTCTTGCAGTGATTGGATCTTATGAGCCATGACTCTTAACGGTCAATGGTTACGATATGCAACTATCATCTCGAGTCTGTTACCAATGCTAAGTAGCTGCTTCTCATGTAGAAATGTAAAACACAAATAAAATGCATGGTGAAGAATTGTCTGTTTCATCCATAGTCTTCAGATCACCTTCTGGGAGTTAGATCCAACCTTAATATTTGAACAATCTGCCCTATTTCTGGTCAAGGTGAGTCTTAAATACTCTATAACCTACAGTCCATCCAATGTGATAGTTACTTCCTAGAAAGCAATTGAAGTGTTATGTAATACTCTAGCACGTTTGCTAATTAAGTCAAGTATAAAGCTTGCCTTTCAGCATGCCTTTTTTCTAACTAGAATATAAGCTTCTTACAAAGAAAGACATTGCTTTAATGTGCCTGTAGCAAAACTTTAATGCTTTCTCTACTACCAAGTACATGGTAGTTCAATTGCATTGATTCATGATTATCTTTCCTAAACATCTAGTATTCAGTATAAATTTATAAAAGAAAGACATTATTATTTGTCCTTTAGCTGGCTATCCAGCCCTGGAGGAAACACCACAGATCTTGTAAAATCAGCCCCAAATCTTTTATCTTTTCCTTATCAGAATCTCTCTCTCTCTCTCTCTCTCTCTCTCTCTCTCTCTCTCTCTCTCTCTCTCCCTCCCTCCCTCCCTCCCTCTTTTTCTTTCTCTTTCCCTGTCTCTCCTTTTTTCTGTCCCTTTCCTTTCCTTGAAATTTGACACTGGACATCAATTCTCAGTTTGTAATGTTTGCTTTTGTTTTCCCATCTTTTATTTCTGTCTGTCTTCACTTTTGAAGTAAAAGGTCATCCACTGACAAATTTTCCATGCTTGGTTCTATACTAACTTCCTGTTAATTTTCTACTCTATCATTGGAATAAGTGTGATTTACTTGGAATCTTTTCTTTCTCTCAGCATCTAGCCCTAGATGACTGCCTTTCAAAAATTATATTTTTCCATTTCCTTGGTATGGCCCATATTGTTTTGTTCTGTAGTGTTTTTTATACCTCTACAGATAAATATTTCATTTCCTCCTGTGTTAATATAACCGTAATATGGTCACATTATAGATAGATAGATATTCACATATATGATATTAAGTAAAATATTTTAATTTCCAATTGAAATCATACTGCAAAATATTATAATGAAAGTTTGGAAGAGCTATAAAATGTAGAACCCGTGGAAAGGAATTAGTGATGGAATAGCTCACCATATGCCAAAAATACACCAGCAGGAGAAAAGTGTCACCATGCCATCTTCCCTACTTTTTAAAGTATTGTATTTGTGTATTGTCTATTAAAGATTATTGCAGTGAAATGAATGGACAGAAATGAGAGGGAATTTCACTAAAAGTTGGCAAATGGACATCTGTAATATCTTCATGAGATACTTAAACCTTCTCATGCTGTCCTGGAACATATATAGTTGAAAGTTTCCCAAGTGTGAGGGAGTCACAAGATAATTGAGTTGATTTCATAAGTGGAATTAATCTCTTCATCTTAAACAGCTGGCACAGTTCTTACATCTGGCAACAAACATAACTGGAGGTACTATGGACATTTCCAGGAGAAAATTGTGTTTTCCTTCCTCGAACATAGTTTAAAAGTGTTTGGTGGAGTCACAGTATAAAAGTAAGTGGAGTGCATAGAATGGTAACAGATGGCACAAGTGGTACACGCCAGGTTAGGAGAAGGCCAGAAAAGAACAAGAGATGCCCGTCAAAGCTGCAGTACACTAGTTTGATTATCAATATCAAGGTAAGTCTCACCATGAGTGCACTCATGAGCAAAGAAAACGTGAGAGATCCACCTGTGTAAGTAAGTAGAGAAAATGGGTTTTGAGCACAGAAAACAGAGGAAATAGGTAAATATTTAATAACAAGGTGGATGGTAAGGTTAGTGGTCATAAATGTAGGATATGAATGGATTTTTGTGAATGTTTTTCCTTTGGGTATCAGAGTAGGTGGTATTTGGATTTAACAGAATTTAGGGATTTGCTAAGTGAATATAAAGAGGAAGAGGATTAAGAGACAGAGAAAATGAAGAAGAGATAGTAAAGATGAAATCTAAACAAAGTAAGAAAGAAAATAGGGAATACGGGTAAGGAAGAAGAAATAGGGGAAGAGCGGCAAAATGAGGTACTGGTCGATCGGTGAGAGGTCAAGCTCTCCACCGGATGTTCAAACACTCCACCGGATGTGTGTTAACTCTATTGGTGAGGTTCTTCGTGTCATCATGAGGCATGATATAAAAATACATGTTTTTAAATTAAAGAGTATTACAGTAAAAGATACATTGCATCGATCTCGGTCCCACTGCATTCCGGCCCACCCCTTCGGACATTCTTATCGAGCTTTTCTTGACCCTTTCAGGAGTAGCTGTGCAAATCCTTTTCTTTGAATGTCTAACTTTCCCAAACACGGCTTTGTTTTCTTGAGGTGACTTAAAAACTAACCTTTCATGATCATTTTGACTTTGAGAAAAAGTCAAAACTTGCACTGTACTGAATGCAGAGAATGAGATAGGTAAAGACAAAGCATCATGATTTAATGAGCCTATGCTTCTGTTGGATGGCACTGAGCAGCTGCATTCACTTTAGTTTTGATAATATCGCATGACACTAAAGAGGATGGACTTTCAGGACTGTTTCAGAAAGTGTCCAGAACAACGAGACCAATGTATTTGATGTGAGAAGAAATATTTTGAGGGAAATTTGTATCCAAGTGTCTTTTACTGTAATAAATTATATTTATTTAAACACTCACCTTAATTTTGGGCAGCCCATGCATATCTATCAGCAACAGAGGTAAATGAATCCAAGACCATTGAAAAAGAGTACTGCAAATACCAGGGGACAAGACATCAGCAATATCATCAGTGGATATTGAAGTTACAACCCAGAGGAAGTACAAGGATCGGGTAGAATGAAAATGAAGTAGAAGCTAAAATATTCCAAGAATGAGAGAAATATGAAGAACAAAATGATTCTTTAATTTAATGACATCAGTTTAGGGAGAAAGAAAACTGAGTTAGGTAGACAGAGGAAGATCTCCACCCTTTTACTAAATTCAGCAGTGGGTGAATGTGAGAGAAAAAAAGACCTAGTCTTTCTTTGAAAGGATAATTTTAGAATCGGTATTATTGGGCAAAGCTAGGCTCCTTTTGGACAGTGAATCTTGTGCCTTTTAGAAGTAACAACCTATATTAATTCCTAACAGTCCATATTACCTGTTTAAGCTTTAAAGTCATTATGTAGCATGTACAAACTATAATTTAATAAATACATATAAAAACAAAAAATAAAAGTAATTTTAAAATCTATAGATGTTTAGTTATTTCAATTTATAAATGCTCATTCGGAAAGCTCTAGAAGCCATGAGAGGGCAGAGGGGGCAGAGGGCAGAGGCACTGTGAAAATGAATGTAAGGGTACCGGTTCTAGGCAGCTGGATGCCACCTTGAGTGTTGTTAGAAATAAAGGACTTGTAAAGTAGTGACATATTTTGATGAAACTCTAAATGAAACAAAGTAATGTGTATTATTGGTTTTTACAATAATGTCAGACAATTTATGTGACCTGTCCATTGGTGCCACCCCTTCCCCCATCCCAGCCATAGTGAAAATGTAAAGTAGCTATTTCCACTATTTTCCACATCTGTATGTTAAAATGCCCCAACACTGCCCCTCACAAGGCCAAGGAGACCAGTTCCCTTTTTAGTGTAGACTAGAAAGAGCTTTTAGAAAATCTGTGGCATAAGTGAAACTTTACTACTGTGACCAGGAGAATTCTCAAAGTCGCTAAAGCAGGGCATTATGGAGAAACCTAAGTTTAGATGTGCGTATACTCGTATTTTTATGAGTTAAATTGCCCATCATTACATATGATTCAAAACATAACTGTTTCTCTGTCTTTGTCCACTGCCTTACCTAAAATGCACAAATTTAAGGAAGAGAAAAAGATGTTCACAGAATACTGCATCCTGCTAGTTCTGAAACATCCTAAGAATTCGGGAAGTCATTAGAGGATCCTGTGCGCCTGAACTTCAGCTGGGCTTATCCTCTACTCACTGTGCTTTCCGTGACTTACCTCACTGAGCGTGGACCTGGGAAGGTGAACACATTGGCCTACTTGTACGTTTACCATAAACTTCATGGAGGAAAAGCAGCGAACTTGTGATTGGAAAGCCTCAAACTAGTGTTTGCATTTGTACATCCAACCCCCTAATCAGGAAGACAGAAATTGTTGCAGGCTCGGTTGGATGATGGCACTGGTTATAGTAATGAAGAAAATCAAGTCAGTGAGACTGACAGTGTATATGGAAATGCTATTTTCAATAAAAGAAGTGGAAATGGTGCAATGGTATTCATAGCTGAAACAGTAACAGCAAAAATCATCCTATCAACATTTATAACTTTTTTTTTTTTTTACCATCAAAGCCTTTTCAGGTTGTAAAATAAATACAACCTAGTTCTGTCTTTATGTATATATCCACGTGTGGCCACACATGTGCATGCATTTTGTGTGCACAGATAGGTGTAGTTTGGTTTCTGCTCATCAAACCTTTTAGGATATTTTTCAGATATTCAGACCTCTCTTCTCGTAGCATTTTAAAGAAATTTAATGTAAAAGAAAAGAAAAAAATATTCTGTGTTTTTAAAATTCATTTACACTTCAATCATCCATGTTGTTTAATATGAGCTATTTGATATTCAAGAGCCCTTGGGCCTTTTCAAACATGCTTTGGAAAAATCTTTTCTTTTCTACTCTAATATAAGAAGTAGCATTTTGCCAAAGGCAAGCCATAGTGAATGCCAAGGGAGCTGAGTGCTATTAATACTTTATTCTAAACTTGTAAATCTGGGGTAATATTTAATTTGGGGAGTGGAGAGCTCTCCGTAGCTTGTTTCCTGTGAAGATTTAGGGACCTCTGTCTTACAGTCAGGCACTAATTTTATCTTCTGTTAGCGAGACCCCACAACACGTATGTTATTAAGTGTGTTTCTATTCTCCTTCTCTTTTCTCTACCTCATCCTGTTCATTGTATTCCTTCCCTTCCTTTTCTCTTTTTCTCCACCTTCCCTTCCTAATACTCTCTGTTCTTTTTATATGATGAGAAAAAAGCCAGTGGACTTAACTAACATTTTCACTTAGGATAAACTCCCCAAGCTGTGAAACTGAAGGACAAAGAAGTCAAACCTTGGTTTCTCATTTGGTTCATCATCTCCTTTCTTTTACTTCTATTTTCTTAATATTTATCTACATAATGTTTATACTGAACTTGAGCATTTTGTGCACTTCTATATTGTATCAGAGTTACAAACCCTTCCTCTTTCTCTTTGTTGAGCCTCCTATAACCTACCCTGTATTTCCTGCTGTCCCAATGTACTTCTATGAAATGACTGTATTCTGGGTTTCTCCTATTCTTATATTCGATTCTTAACCTTCTGTGTCTGACTCGTTTCTTTCCAAGCTCATGATGACCACCTCTATCCAGACAACTGAGGTTCCTTAACCCTGTGGGTCGAAACACAGCCTTAAACACCACGAAAATTCACTCTTAGTTGAGGAAAATGCCCAAGAATCATAGGAAACAAGGAAATGCACAAACTTGTACATTTTGGGGGCCCTCATAAAGAGATTGAGGATTATAAATGCAAAATGAAGTATGAAAGTTGCTATTCATTTAAAGTGAAAACTAAAAGCATACTATGAATCTGACAATTCTTGAAATTCAAAAAGATGCAAACTTTATGTACTATAGTACATTCATATATCTATTAGCTCAGCTACCTATTTTATCTAAATTTTTGACTGCTGGCTGTTTTTAATCACCTCAGCATATGATAATAATTCGGAAACGTCATCTTTTTGTGAGTTGCATGAGATTAAGATTCAGTCCCTCCTTGGCAAGGGTGATAGAAATGTGGTTTTAATCATTGATGAAGTTTATCATATTTTTCCTACTTACCTTGTCAGCAATGTCATGTAAATTGTCAAAGTTGTCTTAAAATTTGGGAAAAAATACTCATTTTTCATATACAAATGAAGATATCAAACCATTTTACAGTTCACTCTTTCTCCATTTCTTCTTCTCTCTCTCTCTCTTTCCCCCTCTATCTGTCCACTTATGACTGCGTGCATATGTTTGTAGTGACAGCCAGAACTTCTTGATAGTGATATATTCAAACTTTTAAGTTAATTTTATCCGTGTTTAGATTTTGTGTCAAAATGTCATGACATTATTAGCAAGATGGGAATGCATGTGAAAACAATGTATCAAAGTAGAAAAGCATAGTCATATCCTGGAGAAGAAACGAGTAGTTTAGTCAATTGCAATGCAAAGCACCAGAGGATGAAGGGAAAAAAAAAAAAAAACATATTGAAGCCAGGTAAGTGGATACAAGGGAAGGTTGAATGCTGGATCATGTCCTTTGTCCATAAAGCTTTCTAATTAAGGGAGTGACAGCTTCTTAATTAATCATTAAGCATATAAAGTGTAGCTTTATGATCATTTTCATTTGGGTCTTGCAAACCTGACTCCTAAACTCGTTTAACGAACCTCGCTAGAAGTAATCTAACCATTCACAAAAGTGACTTTGCACCACAAAAATAGACCCCAAAATCTGTAATGAATATAGTTGCAAAGTAACGTTTTCCTAAACAAATTTCAGAAATGCCAACTGCCACTTTAATGTCACTTCAAGCAAGGGATAAAATGACAGAAGGATGTTGGAGTAGAAGGAAAAAGTTGTGTCAACCCGAGGTAAAAATAAAAAGTCTAACTCCATAGTTTTGGTCAAAAGATCATAACCATCTAAGAACTGTATAATTCTTAGCATGTATTGGCCCATGCAAGCGAAGGGCCTTGGCATGTGATGCTTTATTGGCTTGACATTAATACACCTTTGTCCTCAGCTTCTTTGGCCCTGATTTGATGTGAGAGCTTTTGCATTCATTTTTCAAACATATCTGGATAGTTACTTACTTTTGTTGCGACTTCTCTTCTTCCAGATAAACATCCTCAGCTTTAGACTTGCACTGCAGTGTGTTTAAAACATCTCCTCCTACCTAAAACTTCATTTTACTGTTCCACCTTTAATGTAATCTTGGAAACTAAGAGGAAAAGGTTAAGCACTTATACCTACACACTTGTTATTTCAGCTTTTTTATCTACAGAAACAGAAGATCTGCAAGAAATCACACACTGCCAATTACATGAGGTATAGTGTAAATCAGTGCGATCATTGGAAGTAAATCAATGGAACAATAACTACTTAAATGCCTGTATGCTTTATAATCAACCAACAGACCTAATTTCTGACCTCCCCTCCTCCCAAAAAAAGTCCATATGCAAAACAAGCCAAGTATAATATTCACTCTAGCATTGTTTATAGCAGGGTATGACTAGCAATAATGCAAGTGTTACAGACAAATGACTGAAAAATGTGGTACATCTATATACAGTACTCTATATAGAAAATCAATAGAGAGATTGATGGATGGAAAGATTTGTAGATTATCAAAATATAGTTTGAATGAAAATCAAATGAAACTATCGGAATGATGCACTCAGTAAATGTCTCTATTGTGTAAATCAAGCAGGCAAAGGATCTACATAAACAAACACATATAAGCAGAAAATGGAGAAGTTGGCCCGTCTCCTATAGTAAAGCCTGATTGGAAGCTGGTTCGTTAGGAGGACATTAGCATTTTAAAACTAACACTGACCATATACACAGCACCGACAAGTTCGTGTGTTCTATGTACAAGGTCATACGAGGCGACACAACCCTAAAACTCCGTGACAACGTCCTTGATTGTTACCATTGTAATTGGAATACTCTGAGCCAAACATACTTGTTCTTCACCAAAGGCTAAAGTCTGAAGCTGGTCAGACAGGAAGAAATATTCATCACAGGAACCTTTAACTGGGTGGATATTGGACCGGGGCATTAAGAAGATTAACTCATTTCTCTCAAACAAAATAATAGCTTCTCTCTTCTTTCCTTTTATGCTTAAGCTTGGAGATGATTTGTGCCGGGCAGAGATCTGAATCTAATGCTATAATGTTGTTTTAACATAGTTTTCATTTTTAATCTGTAGATAATCCTAACATAATAGACTGTGAATCAATATTTATAAATGAATTTTAATCTTTTATAGCAGATCCATTAACAAACCCCAAATTTATTGAGCCATAAAAGTTAGGCCAAAGCTATGTCATGTGGTGCGGTCTTATCGTTCCCAATTGGATCACTCTGTACTGTGGATATGTCGCTTTGCACTGCTCAAATGCCCTAAAAAAAGCGCTATATTTGTCTCTTCTTTTACTTTTCCTTGGGATAAACTCGGAAACAGTAAAATGGGGCTAAGGCACCACAGGGGATGCGAAACAGACGGGCTGCACAGCCTTGCAGGGAGGTTGTTACTTTGTTGCAGCTGCTGTCGCAGGACAACTAGCTGTGCATCTGTTGTAAATGAGACACTTTTAATACAGGGCTAACATTTGCCTTAGATGTTACTTCATTTGCTTTTTAGTTTTTATTATAATTTCCCCAAAATGTAGCCTCTCACGGCCAAATGCGCAAACAAGGAATATGATAGTGGTTTTGCTCCCTTGGCATTTTTCAGTAATTGAGTTGTGTAAAGGAAAATAGAGTCAAAGCTGCCTGGCTGCTTCTGGGTCCCTCACCCAAGCACAGAAGGCCAGGGGACGGTGCGTAGCCCCCCCCCCCCACCTCCAATGCTTCTGGGTCCCTCACCCAAGCACAGAAGGCCAGGGGACGGTGCGTAGCCCCCCCCCCCACCTCCAATGCTTCTTTTAATGGAGAAGGTTGTTTATCACTCAATATTTCTACACAACCCTCAGCCACATCATTGGCAAAGCAGAAACACGCTAAGCATCTATGACATGGATAAAGTGACACGCAGAATCGAAAGGAGCTTCCTTCGGAAGAGGAGTTTAACATGTTGTTGGCTCTCATGTCGGCCAAAAATTTCATATAAAGAAAGTGCTGACTTCTGAAATGCAACCCTTGCATTTGCTGCTGCCTTTTGTAAAATTGAGCAAACCATTGGAACACAGGAATATTCTGCACACCTAGACAAAATGCCATCCCTCTTTGTAGTTCTCTTAAAATTTGTCTTCGAGGTTAACAGTTGATGAATATTGCCCTAGTTCTGCCTATTTTTTTTTTTTTTTAGATTAATGGGATCGTTGCATTGTGGAATGCACAGGGAATGGCAAAAATGATACAACGACACACCTGTTCTTCTGGTGACCTGAGTTGGAGATAATTTACCGAAGGTCATGCTGCTGTGTGAAGCATGCCTGTGCTAAAACTTTAATTTCTGTGTAATATCAGGTAGACACATATTCTGAAAATAAAATAATTTGCATTTTCTCCTCATTTGTCTGTGAGTAAAAGCCAGAGAGCAACTTTGCCATGTAGCAGCTAGACATACCATATCAGCTTAAATGTCCCCGATGGACCTTGCTTGGCAGACCATAATCATAAACTGATGAACCGCACAGGACCAAGTGAGCTTTCTGTCTACACCTAGTCCAGTCAGTGTTGCCCCAGACTTGCATGTACACTTCTCATTGGGCTGACTTAAATGCTTTCACACAAAAATCATGCTGCCTCTTTTGATGTGATGCTTTTTCACACGTGATATTTTAAAACATCTTGGCCATACTTCTTATTTAGGCAAAAAATCCATGTGTTTTATATTTGTATTAATTGGAAGGGACATACTATGTTACTGTGGAAACAGAAGTTGATTGTCAAAATAAAAGCAAACACCAATTCTTAAGCTACAAAAAATAGTTCCAAAAATAGATGAACAGAAATAAATAGAGATAAGAAAAAGTAGGGAGGCAAGTTCTTGGTGACTAGCTTTGAATTTTTCTCTCAAACTCCATTTAATGCTTTAAACACTTTGCAATTCCTAAAGGTCCGAATCCCCAGTATACTTTCCCCAAATTGACTGTTTCCTTTTGCAAATACACACTTCTAAGAAAGAGATAACCGATGTACCCTGGAAACCAACTCGGTGTAGAGTGTTCAGGAATTCTCTGTGCTTCTAACTAGACCAAAGCTGACTTTCAGGAATGTCCTAGCCTTTCAATTACATTTGATTGACTAGCTGAACTGGAAAAAAATCCCTGTTATTCCCAGTAGTAAAGAAGCCCTCAGATCATTTCTAAAGAGCTTCTAATTCATAGTTGAAATAGTTTCGGATCTGTGACACTGCCACCCTGGGTACAGTTGGTGGACATGGTGAAGAAGAGTCAGTGATCAAGAGGAAAGTTCTATGGCTTGTCCAGTAGCCCAAAGGGTAACCATATGTGAAAGTGCTGCCTATAAAAGCATCCTACGGTAGATGCTGCGCTTTGGTCAACTGTTTGTTGAAATGTGTGAGCGCATGACCCAGAAAGAAGGATCGACGCAAGAGAATGACACAGAGTAAGCAAGACACAGAGGGGAAATGGAATAAGCACAACTCAGAGCAGGAAGTCACTAGATGGGGACATAGAAAGGTGAATGTGGCTATTGCCTGGACAGCTGCCACTGGGAGAAAGACAGAAAGGAAGAACATCCCCCAGCCAAAGTTGAGATCATTATGAAGTCGGGCAGTAACTTTTACTGGTGGGCTACCACATGGTTTGTAGCTGGGTGACAAAACGTTCTTTCTGTTCTCTGCCTAACAAAATGAAAACACTAAGAAGTACTTCCATCTGAAAGTGGTAAGGGAAGCTCCAGGTCCCACACCTGCTGGAATGCTGCATTCTTTCTTTCTTTCTCAAGTTTTCTTACAGTGAGTACTATCATCTGAGGAAAAGTTACAGCCAGTATATTCTAGCTTATACTTGCCATAGACAGTTAAAAGAAAAATTCCACATGAGATAATCTGTTGAGATTTCTTTATTCTAAGCCTAATTTAACTGTATCATTTATAGAAGAGTTATAAATAGTCAAATATGAAACAGAAGATAGTTCTGGTGTGTTAAAAAGGAAAGTATGAAGGGATATAAAGGCTAAGTTGCTGATCAAAGAAAGACATGCACGGTCAGACTCATACTTAACGAATACTTTGTGCTGCATGCAATTTACTAATCACCATTCCAAGAACAAATTCACCATATCACAAATATGAATGCAAATTTTAAATCACATGATTCTCATAGCTGTGATACAGGTACTCTTATCACTCTTCTATATATGAAGAAAATATGGCATTGAAAATGAAAGAAATATATTGTAGGTCTCACAGAAGGTGAATACAAGAGCTAGGATATGAACTCATAAATCTTACTGTAGAGCAGAGCCTCTTGTCCACCATTCTATGATTCCATTGAAATGCAGCTTTAAAAATCTAAACTGATTACTAAATCTGTATTAAGCATCAACAGTGGGCAATGTGTGTGCGTTGCCAATGGGTTTATAAGTTAAAATGAGAAAATAATAGATTTGACTGTTACTGTTATATTCTGCTTTGTGCAAAACTGTTTTTTAACTAGCACAACAGAATTTCCAGTCTTTTCAATATATATCCCCAGATAGAGCAGCGGTATAATAAAGCCCTCTCTATCCTGATGGCTAGCCAAGAAGACATAGCCTTCTTACACATTTATTTATGAATAATATTCCAAAATACTGGAAGGTGAGTTTGGGTTGGGGCTGTACTTCTACAAGAGTACTGGGAAACACATCACAACCCAAGGTTCAGAGACATTAGGAGGGAAAGAGTAGGACATAAATTTGGATAAATCAGGTGAAGCCCTATTAAAGAAATCCTGAAGAATGACATAGAAGTTTGGACTTCATGTGATAAGAAATAAGGCTGTGAAGGTTGTCGAGAGGCAGAGGATATGATAAAAGCAGTGCTTGGGGAAGATTAATCTGTCAACACCTTGCAGGATGGATGCTATTTTAAAGATTGTATATTGTTATAGTACTTTATGTTTCCTTGGGGGTGTTTTGTATATATTTTTCTCTCTTCTGTTAAATTACAAACTCCTGTAAGGCATTACCCGCGTTTTCAGCTTACTCTTTCAGTTTCCAACAGCATTTAGCTCAGTGCTGGGTCTGTTAGCATTCAAGGCTATGAGTGTAGAAAAACTACTTAAAGGTTAGGCATGTTTAAATATTTAAGGTTATTCAGAACAAGACAACAAACTCTTTCCTGAGGTAAATGACCCTCACTCAACACAAAGATTTTGTAACCCTGTATCTAGTGACACAAAAGGTTACCTGAGAGGATAGCAACAATTGAAGAGACAAAAAAAAAAAAAAAAAAAAAAAAAAAAAAAAAAAAAAAAAAAAAAAAAAAAAAAAAAAAAAAAAAAAAAAAAAAAAAAAAAAAAAAAAAAAAAAAAAAAAAAAAAAAAAAAAAAAAAAAAAAAAAAAAAAAAAAAAAAAAAAAAAAAAAAAAAAAAAAAAAACATGAGGTGAGAGAAGTATTGTCTGTATGAGATAGTGTGATGGGCACAGAGACACTGACAATGCTGAAAAATACCCTTCCTTGCCAATTGAGCCAAAGTACTACTGACATTAAAAACCTGGAACTTAAAAATCTAGACAGTCAGATCACATAGCCTTATGGTTGTACTACTACCAGAAGAATTCTGTTCCATACCCTAAATCTGGTCAAACTGTAGACAACAGTTCCATTGAAGCACTGTGTAGTGGACACTAATGCTGCTTCTTGGCTCAAATTTATTGCTAATTAAGAACTTAATGGCAGGACAATCGATGTCAACATGTAGGTCCTGAGCTGCTCAGTCTCAACTTATTTGGTATCTTCCCTCCACTGTCGGGAAACAGAGACCCAAAGTAAATGGAATAGTCCCAGACAGGTAAGAAATGGGAGACCCAATAATGTCACATCTTATCCTTTGTTTTCTTTCCAGTAACCTACGTGCCTATTTGTTTAAGGCATTGTGGTTCTTTGTCTGCATAACTCATAACCAAAATCGAACGACAATTTTTGATCCAAATTTATAAAACAGAGATTTTATGAGTATTTATAAGCAGAAACGTAAGCTCTTTTGCTTCCTGAGTCTAGTTTTCAGCATTTTGTGATACTCGATTGCCAAAGGGAAAATCACTGTACACCCTCTGGGGTAAAGCAACATTCTTAGAAGCTGGTGTGTTCTATGCCAGCCAAATGCCTGCAGTGTGTAAATAATTCACCCTTCTAATTTTTTAATGTATTGGATCAAATCTCTCTTTCACACCTACCTTTCAGGCCTCATACCCTACATATGCACATTTCCATTGAGTACAAATAACATTTAATTCTGTGGCTTCTTTATGTTCATGGCTAGTTCCTACTTAGATAATCTCTTCCACCTCCACAGTGGTACTCTTGGTAATGGGAAATTCAGCTAGCACTATAGTTTGCATCACCATATACTGTCGGTTAATGGCTGCTTTATTAGGTATCTCCAGTGAGATGATGGCCCATCCGAGAGCATTAACACCTGGATTTACAGGCATCATGATGGAACACATTGAAGATCTTTACTAAGCTGAATTACTCAATAACATCTTAGAAACATAAATAATCAAGAAGCCTCATTTTCAAGCCTAAAAGCCAGGAGTCTGTCTTACTAATTGACCATGATGGAGTTGTAATGGTGAAATACAGCGTAGGAAAACTCTCTGGAAGGCTGCCTTGGGTATATTACCTCAATAAAGCAATGGTGATCCCATTTCCAGCCCAACTTCTTATGAAGGGCCTCTTCAAGGCAGGCCAGTGTTTTGAGATGTAGATCTGTAGGGACATTTTTAAATGTCTGGTTATTTCACAGAATAAATTGAGAAGAACTATATCCACGTAATTAAATGTGAGCTCTGAGGTATTTCCAAAATGCTTCTAGGTTTCTGTGAATTAATTTAAAGTCTGTGCTTGTCCAGTGTCAGTTTTTAATTAATCAAGAAAATATCACAAGTTGGAATGGAATGGAATGGAATGGGATGGAATGGGATGGAATGGGATGGAATGGAACAGGACAAAAGAGAACAGAATTAGAATTAATTAACTTGATTTCCGGAACTAAGCAATCTGTGACTATATTTCAAATAAAGAAAAAAAGGGAGGATTTTTTTACAATTAATTCCTAGTTTGATCTGTGATAATGATGATTACTAATTTCCCTAGCCATAAAGATTTATGACCACAGAACTATTGAATCTTAAAATGTACATGTGCAAATATTACTTTGATTTTATATATTATAAAATGGAAGCTCAAGAAGTTGAGTTAAATGAACAATAGAACCCAAAGTTTCTGAGTCTGACTTACTGGATGAGCTTAAACTGACCCGATTGATTTATTTGTTTGGGTTTTTTATTGTTGTTGTTGTTTGTCTAAAGTTTGTCTTGTTGGTTTTTTGGTTTATTTATTTCTCTTTCTATTATGGTCATGCCTAAACGTGAGTCTTAGCACTGCTGTATGGTTTTAAATCCAGTGGTAATAGTAAGTACAATGCATTTTTTGAGGGGGGTGTTCATTTAGATAGATTACCGTCTTTGCTGTTTGTCACAATTTGACCAACTAATGTTCATTCTTCTAAAAAAATAAAAAAGAATATTTATAATTCAACATCCATAGCAAAATATAGAAAAAAAAAAAACTTTTGGTAAATATCCAAATAAAGAGATTGGTTGGATTCAGAGAAGAGGCATCAAGATTTGACCACTGTGACCCATTCAAGGAATAGGAAGCTGAGTTAGAGTGGTGAATTAAGTGAAATGATTTAGATGCGGAAGATTAAATGTGTTAAGTACTGTACAGTCTCTCCGACTTGGGAAACCCAGAACACAGACATTCTACAGAACCACATGAAGTGATAGCTGGAGTTGGGGGAAGGAATAGGAAGCGGGAGGGAGTGTCAAAAATGGGAAGGGATTGTAAAGTTGATATGATACATATGTGCACAAAATATCCAAATTCATTGTAAACACTATGTATTGTATATGTATATTATTAAAAATAGTGGGGGACAAAAGAAAAACAATTCAGCATCCATTGCTAGGAAATGAAATAGTAATTTAGTGTTCAAGATAGTGGTGCTCCAAATATCCCACAATTTTCAAACCAGAAGAGTTTAGCACATTTTTAAACCAAATGGAAAATTGACCCAAAACTACATTTTTGTCTCCTCATTCCACAGTTGCTAATATAAAGCCAAGGTTAACTAAAACAGTATTAGCTCATTTGGTTGGCAGTTTATTATTTTTTTTACTTGAGTTAAATACCTTTAATTTTTTTTCTAGCAAGCAAAGGGAATGAATTACTATAAACTAAGAATCTGTTTCATAAGCAGGTGCTAGAAATTTCTTTGTAGTTTTTTATGTGATAATGTGCATTATCACCAGGGACAAATGGCATGAAGTCTGCTGTGATCCCTGAAAGAAGTTTCTGTGTTTTTTGCCCTGTACGAATATAACATGAGAAAGCATTTGCCTATCAAGGTCAAGGCCCTGGGTTCACTTTTCCAGCACCATGTAAACTGGATGTGGTGGTGCATGTCTGTAATCCCAGCACACAGAAGCTGAGGCTGGAAGATTGTCCTGAGTCCAAGGTTGTTACTTTGGGCTACATAGTGTGTTCAGGGCCAACCTGGACTACAGAGCAAGACCATGTCTCATTAAAAAAAAAAAAAAAAAAAAGACATCAGTCAATTCTCTTCTTCTGTTTTGCCCTTATGTTTTCTTCCATTTGTAGTTTCTGCTCTGCCTTCAGGATCTGAATGATAACAGCTCCATTATGCTGAGTCAGGGTACAGTTATTTATGTCTCCAAACTTTTAAGGATCTGGAAAAGAAGTAGCCCATCAAATCACATCCAATAACTTTAGGGATTTCTGAAATAAAAAAAGATTGCATGAAAGGATGGACACTCACTTTTGGTACTGCTTTGCCTCTTTCCAACATAACGGCTATGCTAAGACAGAGGTAGAGCGTGAAGGAAAGCAAAAATAAGTTATCACGTAGTGGGGGAACTGAAGGGACATGATTTTAAGAAGCAATAAGGGACAGGCACCAGAGGAAAGTATGTTAGAGTCTTTTTCGGAGAGTAATTAATACATTGCATATGGAATCAACCCATCAAGGGATGCAATGGAAGTAATTAGTATGAAGTTTTAATAAAGGAGTTAGACGTGTATTTAGAGGAAGGGAGGATTCTATGATGTACAATTAACAACTCTGAAGCTGGGCTGAGGCATTCCAGGACATGAGCTTTCTGCTTGCTTTTCCCTATTCACCCGTCAGCCAGTCAGCTAAGAATGTGACTTAGAGAACATTTTCTACAGCAGACTCCCAAGAGTGACTTGTCTCTGGAAATCAGGGAAATCTAAAAACAGCTCTGTTCTGTTTCAGAGAGGTAAATGAACCTTCTATGGAAAGCAGAGGTGTGAAAGGCTTTAGACAAACTCATTACAAGCTCCAGCACACAGTTAGTGAATGGAATTGTGACTTAGAACCTCATAGTGCCCAGTGTCCCTGGGGACCAGGAATACCAGACAAAGTATAAAAACAGGGCATTAAATTAAATACTGTCAATGAGTGAGAGCATGGCTTCCCCTGCTGTGTCATTCCTACTCTATCTCTGCTGAAAGGGTTGGGACTCTAAGAGCACAAACCGGTGCTATCGTTTGAAGGTATAGGTATATATAAGCAATTTCTTGCTTCTAAGTAAAGAATCTCTCCCGTCCTAACAAGAATTTTTGAAGTAATGACTGGGGCAGGTAAAGTTTGTCGTCAGCGGTCAACCTGGGTGTACCCATTGGGTTATGTACGTGAGTTCTTATGTGAGAGTTGCACAAACTTTTTAACAACATTAAATACTTTTTATCTATAAAAGACCCACTGGAGAGGAAAAGAAAAGAAAGAAAACCCCTGCTTTCTTTGAGCTAAGTTGCTTGTGTGAAGTCAAGCTGGTGTGGTGTTAACAGAACTGGGAAGTAACTGAGGTCTGGATAAAAACACACAGAACAAATGAACTACCTTAATAATCTCTTCTGCCTCCCCTGAACAACATTCCATAGTGATGCCTGATATCCAAAGTTTGCCCTCAACTTTTTTGAGGGCAAGAGTACAGGGGGAGACTTTTCGCCTTGATACTTAGATCTCACATTGATATGTGTGTGTCAATACAATGAGTAAATATTTACTGAAGTTTATCCTACTTGCGGTTCATAAATATTCTTATTATGACAAGAAGGAAGTATTAATGACAGCATTTCCTAGATGTGACACTAGTGAGTAGCACAGCTGACATTTAAACCCAGCTCTTTCTCAGGTCAGAGTCACAGCAATCCACCTTGATACTCTTTAGAAACAAGATGTCTGTAGAATCAAGATTGTGAACTGCGAGTAGAGGGGGAACGATCTCCCGCTTCTTTCTTTCTCACCCCTTCCCATTGCAGTGACTAGCCCTCTCAGAGCACGTGCGTTACCAGAAATCTCAAAACCTCGGTCCGTGTTCCAAGAACAAACACCGAGAGCAAAGAGACATTTTGGGAGTAGAAAATAGATTTATTAGAAGTGAGGTGAAAAGTAGGAACTTCCCTGCAAGCAGGAGGAGAGGGAAGCATGCCAATTATTCAGCAGTTACAGTCATCTTTTATAGCTTTTCTATAGATGGTGCATATGAATTTTCATATACAGAGTTGGCCTTTACTGATTTGGTGCATATTAGCATAAAACTAATTCATTGATTTTTAAAGATCAAATACAAGGGCCCAAAATAAGACCTCAGATCCTGGGGCACAAGGATCTAGGTGTCGTGACCTACTCGGCTTTAGCTTTGTCCTTGGCCATTCTGAGGTGTAATCTTTCTTAAACTACCAGAGTTCTTTGTCTGGCTTAGGAAATATTATGTTTTGTTTTAGAAAAATAAAGATTAATGTAAATGTTAGGAATGGCTTGTAGGAGTTTACCTTTCCAAACAAAGATGGACATGGGAAGTAAGCAGGACAGAATATGAGGCTTAAATTATCTTTTTGCAAAAAGGGTGACCTTCCCACATGCAAATGGAGAGAGGCACATCAAAACCATGAATACTGACTTAAATCCCTAGGTCTCTGGTCCCTCCCCCTGCCTTTTCCTTTTGGCAAGATGCACAATCTTCCTGATAAGATCTAAGGCATTGGCTCAGGGCCAAGTTCATCACAACACCATTACCTTTACCCATCTTTCCCCCTTCCGCTTTTGTGGGTCACCTGGTCAGGTAAAGCACAAAAATATAAAGACCCAGTACCTTGAACAATGGGCCACAGCTACTGCTAGGTGACACTCAAACATATTAAGAAAAATCTTCATAAATATTCTTCAAAGAAGGCTAGGTTTGAATTTTATTCATTTATCAATTAAACTCTTCACTCAACAAAACATTACCAAAATCCAAAATTTTGGTAATAGTATTATGCATAGGTGGTATATAATGTTGAACAACCAGACGTGGCTTTGGCTTGAGGTGTTTGCATTTCAAGGAAGAAAGTAAACAAGCAAAAGGAGCAAAATCTGTGGAAAAACAATACAATGATAGAAAATAAAAAAAATAGAGAGTATACAGGAGAAGAGCAAAAGTGAGACAGAAGTAATGGCTCCTCAGCTGCCGTGACTGAGCCCTGAAAGAAAAAATGAAAGGCATCTGGTAAAGAAATAGAGATTTAGTATTCCTATTTATGGATAAATGTCTTCATAGGATTATGAGTGAGAAAGAGCTTATTGTGTTCTTAAGTGCTGTAAACTAGTGAGGCTGGGGTGTGGCGAAGGATCGGGCAAAGAGCTATAGAACTATGGGGGGAAAAAGCAATATGGTTTCATAGGAGACACCATAGGCTCTGAGTTTTTTACATGAAGTTAAGCACATGTAATATAAAGAGAATTGAGTCTCTTGATATCTTGGTTGGAAGCTGAGAATGAACTGAAAGTCATAGAAAAAGAAGAGAAAGCAGTGAAGAATTTGCTACAAGAATCATCTAAGAAATATATAGAGTTTGATAAGGATAACAACAGAGAAATGGTATGAATCAAATAGATTTTTGCTATGGGGCACAGATGTTATTCTGCGACTCGGATATTATTTTAGGAACCAGTGGAGGGTTACCATTTGTTTTGGAGATTGTTGTTGTATTGTAGTGAGAAACAATCCTTAGTATTAGGAATTTAAGAGGAAAGAAAAGAGTAGCTCAGAATATGGAATAATGTAGAAATCTTGACCTTTTTTGCTTTAAAGGACTCAAAGGAGCAGTCAACACTAAGTCATCATCTTCTAAATTTTCACTGATTTTAAATGTATTACCTGACTTTGACAGACGCTTGAGAACAAGCTATAGAGAGGTAGAAAGGCACAAGAGGAAATCCATAGAGGAAATAGAAAAATAACCATGTGAGAAGAAACAGTCACTTCCTTCCCCACTTAGGTATCTGAGGCCAATTTCAGAGCTTTTTAAGTGAATAGACTTTGATAGTAGATGAAAGGAAACAGGTGAAGCTGTTAAGAACCTGAAAGAATACTGATAACAGTAGGGAAAGGGGAAGCTCTTAGAAGTCAAAGTCTTAACAATAATGTCCCAAGGTCAAGGAATTCAAAATGTTGCTGGGGAATAGCTTCTCTTTTGAGTATGAGAAAACTGCCAAGGGCAGTGATTGTTTGTGTCTTTATTCATAAAACATGGTCATTTTACTCATGTAGTTATTCATTCAATGGTGAAGTTATTAAATGCTTTGCATGTTCTAGACTATTATGACTAAAGTGCAGTCAGTAAAGTTGTATTTTTATGTTTGGGGAAAAAATAAGATAGACATTCTCCATCTGACAATCGCAGTGGCTGGGAGTAGCTGTTCTGCCCCAGCACCTCTTACCATCCCCACACAAAGGCTTTTGTCCTTCTTGGTTTCAGTCTCAACAGTGGAGTTCCAGAATGCGTGACGTGAACAAACCAGACACCAGCCTCAGGGTCATGAAATATTTTTTCCCAGGCCACAGGTCAAGGCAAATTAAGAAATATACTAATAGTAGTTGGCTAGATGTAAAATTAAATGTAGAATTTTAGGCAGTGTGGATGTTGTTTTAAAGTTCTTTTGGAAAAGCATATGAATTGAAAACTTTCAGAGAGTTCCTCTCACTCTCCATTAACGAGTTAAAGGGTACTAGTCTCCAAAAAATTTTTGAATTTCCTGCTATGTTTTCTCCACAATGTTCTCATTAATGCAACACCAATGTCTGTATATGCTGAAAACTTCAAACGTGTTGTTTCCTCCCTAGGCCGCCGAAGCCTCTGCATTCCGGCTTATACCTCCATGAGTACCGCTGGTACCACCTTCAGCTTCTGTAATCTTCCCAGGGACCCACTGCGCACATAGCTCACTCTAGGAACCTCATGAAAGTCTCCGCTCCAGTTCAAAAGTCAGGAGGCAGCAGGTTCACACTTCTGCTGAGTTTCAGGGAGACATGCTGATTGCTGCCACAAAATGAAGGTGAATCAGTCACAGATCTTGGCCCAGTGAGATGAAATCTCATGAAAGACATGAAAGGTTACAAAGAAGAATGAGGAGCTAACACATTCCCTTCATGCTGCACTCTTGAGTAAGTAGGAAGTCAGTCTGGACTCTGCTTGGAAAGAAGGAAAAGGCTGCGAGTAGGCAGTGCAGAAACCACCTGCCACAGGCCTTCAGGAGGCAACACTGTCCATCAGCCCCACACGGATCCCACTTGGACTTCTTTCACCTACTCGATTTCTTGCAGTTTTGACCTTTATATGAAAATCCACCAGCTCAAGAAATAGAGACCAGACTTCTACAGTCTGCTTTCAGCACTGTCCTGCCCTACATTTCTACTAAAAGTTCAGGTCTGGAGACAAAAGAGTTGGACATCGTTATCCTCTTCAGCTGACGTGGGCGAAGCAAAGCCCCTATCCAATGAATGAGCTGCAGTCACTATAGGAACACAGGAGATAGCTTTGCACCAAGTAAGTTATGCCTGTAGCCTTTCTTTAGATTCCTCGCTAAGCACTTCCATTTTCAAACCATTTAATCTTTAGAGATAATCTGTTTTAAAATGAGAAAACAATGAGTAAAGAAGTTGTGCCTATGCCTGGGTAGGAAGGGGCAGAAACTGAAAGTGAACCCCCAGCCTTTAGGCCTTGGGATGAGGGATATGTTGATGACAGCACACTTTGCAACAGAAAGCCTCCATTGGGACCTTCATGGGGTATATGACACCTGGAGTCCCAGTGACTATTATCCAGAATCAATATTCAGCTTCAAAGTGTTATTTTTCTTACTATGGGGCACAATGCAGCCGTGTACAGAATTGGGTTACTCCCTTAATTTTGTGCAAATAGGAGAAATAGAAATGGCTAGTTTGATCAAAGGAGATGGAAATTTGTGATTAACTCCACAAAGACCGAACGTAGTTAGAACTAAGGTTTTTCTGCAAGTATTCACTTTTCTGATTTTTTTCGCTGAAGCACTTCTACAGTTTGACCTGCATTCTAACCTCTGCTTCACACAGAGTAATATTTGTTTATTTTTAATTGATTCTTCTGCATCAAAGCTATTGCTAAAACATGTTCCTTACTGACTTCTACTCAAGTTCCTATGTGATGTTTGGAGACTTGCTCAGACTGAGGGGAAAAAAAAGAGCTTATTTACTTTTTGTCCAAACATACCTTGATTGACATGGGAATAGGACAGCTTGAAGATAAACCAATAGGCAAGGTTAAAGGATGCAATCTATAACAGTTGTATATAAATTTGTCCCCCCAAATAGCCTGATTGTTTTGCCTCTAGTTGGCACAGTATAATGAAATGATTATGAATCTTGTTCTCAAAGGAACATTAAGAGCTGAATGGATTTCTCTAATATGAAAGTAGGTAAAAGAATTAAGTGTAGTGTTTTGTTCATCTGTGTTGGTCAGAAATATATGCAAGCATACAAAATAATACGCATGTCATAGGTGTGTGCCATATTAAAAATAAAAGACTTCACTCAAGACATCACTCTACCCCAGCTTCCTATTCCTCTAATGGGTTCGCAGTAGTCAAATTCTGATATCTCCTCTCTGAATCCAACCAATCCCATCATTGGGATATTCACCCAAAGTTTTTTTTTTTTTTTTCCATATTTTCCTACATCTTTGTTGTTATTGTTAAACCTGGCCTTACCCACCAATTCACACTAGAAAATAATTACAAGCATGTATTCGAAAGACTAGTAAATTTGGGAAAGAAGAGAAAAAATAAATAAATAAAACTCAATTGCCTTAGCTGAATATTGGAAGGTGCGTATTTGTGTATTCACAAGGTTATCTTTGCATCAATCAGTTTCCTTGGGAAAAACTTTCATTAGTGACCTAATAAGTGAATTGCTACAACAAAACAAAGTTAAAACAATATCACATTGCTACATTAAACGAACTTAAATCTATACCAAATTAATATACTTAAAGCGACAGACATGAAGGAAAATCTAGTTATTTCAGAATTTCCTAACTTTCATATCTTCTTTACACATATTTCAGTGATTGCTAACCTACTTTTTTCTCAGCTCATTCTCCTCTAGCTGGTATCACTTTTCCTCTGGGGTCATTGGTGTCGCTGGTCTCCCTTTCACTTTCCAGGTTTCCTTTATGTATTTTCTGCAATACTAGCTCAGTGGCTCCAAATTCTCCTATTAGGGATGCAGTGACTCAGTGTCCTCGTGAGATTCCATGAGCCCAAATTTGTCACTATTTCCTAAAACCCTAGGATTAGATGGGATGTGTAGTCCCACAGTTTATAACAAAGGTCCCAAAAGGGGAGCTTCAGCCTCCCGAGGTTAGTTCTCACTCTAGAGATCCCATTCTAGAGATCCTTCCTGGGGTCCAGCTGTGCCCTGGATCAGAAGTCCTGTTCCTAACTCAGCAGCAAGCCAGCTCTGTAAGAGGAATCTGAGACTGAGACCAACACTAAATATAGTTTTGTATGTGCTCCTTTCTTCACTCTCTTCCCATTTCTATTAAAAAAGAAAGGTGGAGTATTTAAACTTTAGCGTCTCTCTGAAGAAACAGCCCTTCTAATTGGCATTGTCATTGTGCAGACCTTTACCCATCCCCAAATGGCCATACGAATGGCTGGGACACACTATTGCCACTGTGCCTGCAAAGTCTGGAGTAGCACTTTCCCATATACTATGATGATGACAAATCTGGCTATCCATTGGTCTGCTTTAGCTGGGTAACTATCAGGAGGATAAAGGAGAGAGCATTGAACTTTACTTTGTGAAGATTTTGTAATCCAGTAAGCACTCAGCAGGGCAGAATTAGAGGTAGCAATGAACAAGACTAGAAGAATAGTGTAGGTCTTACTGGTGTTGCCTAGAAGAAGCCCAGGGTGAATAAAACAACTTTTAGGACTATAACTGTTTATGCAGCACAAACAAAGAGAGCTGGGGGAAAGGGTAGTTGGACATACTTGCCAGGAGCAAATTCTTGCTTGAGAAAATACAAGGGCAGCATGGAGTTTATCCTAAGTCCTATTTGTTGGGGCAAGTCAG